>JADDOH010002333.1:0-140515 GCA_016648135.1 Agrypnia vestita
TAAAACATATAAAACCGTTTCATGTGGCCGGGATTATTACGCGCGTTGGGGAAAGTCTATAAGGTAAAAATATGTTTAATTTGATTCGGGTATTTTATATTTTATGGAAGATATTTGCCTCGCGGACTTAAACTATGAAAAATGTTTCAATTAGTTCTGGTTATACTTTAGGAGTGATGTAAACTTCGCGGTTGTATAATTTGGGGTACTTCGTATTGTACGAAAACGTAAATCTCGCGTATAAAAACGCGTATAAAAAAACGTATATCATGTATTCAAACATATAAAAACTTCTAGTACATTGTTTCGATAGACCGTGGTTGTATTATACTTATAAAGATGTTATGGGGCCTCGTTATATTGAAAATATATATAAACCGCCTGGGGCCGGGTCTTCTTATTTATAAACTATATAAGATTTCGATACATTTAGTTATATAAAATGCTATCATTCGGGAATTCGCGTTTCATTTTAAGCATATATAAATATAGGGTCCCGTTTTTAAACAATGTTAGTGTTTCGTTTAGAATTCGCGCCTTCATTTAATAAATATGAAACATGTAGATTTCAATTAGAACTATTTTAAAATGTTTCGTTTAGAATTCGCGCCTTCATTTAGTAAATATGAAACATGTAGATTTCAATTAGAACTATTTTAAAATGTTTCGTTTAGAAATTCGCGTCTTGTATTATAAATGTGAAAATTATAGTATTCGTTTTGAGCTAAAACGTGTGAACATAGAAACACTACAGTTTTGACCGCTATTTTGTTTACTATGCCTAGGACATTCTTGCGGTGTATTAGGCTTGATGGTAAAATTTAAACTCTTACTCTGTTTAAAATATACGTAGTGTCTCCACCTAGATTGGCTTCACGATATACCTTATGAAATTTGTAAGTTCCGTTGTCCTAAAATTATATAAAATTACCTTCGTTTAGATCGGGTTATATCATATTCCTCGTGGAACGCGTAAACCTCGTTGTCCTGAAACTAAATAAGGATGTTTCATCTAGACCGGGTTCATTTTACATTTTAGGAAGAATATAAGTCCCGCGTCTTTCACTACATAAAATGGATTTGGTAAGATTGGGGTTGTTTATACTTGCAGAAATTACAGAATCCCGTTATTCCTAAACTATATTAAAATGATAAATTATATTAAAATGATTTAAACTATATTAAAATTTGCCGGAGAGTGGATATCAAATATTCGAGATGATAATAAAATTATTTATTTTTTTTTTTTATTTATTTGTTTACGCCCATTAGGCTTTTACATAAAGAGTATAAAATAAATTTCAAAAGCACATACATTAAAAGTTTCAGGAATAGCACCAAATCATGAGTATAAAAATTAAAAATGTAGAGTAGGTAACGAGCAGCAATGCGTATAGGCTTTTACATGAAAAAATATATCATAAAATTAAAAGAACATACATTAAACAATATAAATTACAAGTAGCAAATTATTAAAAGTACCGGAATAGCACCAAAACATGAGTACAGAAATTAAAAATATAAAGTACAAAGCGGCAATGTGTACGAAAAATATATATTACCCACCATTACATATTAACAGCTGAAGTCAGTAACGAAGCAGTATTGCCTCTTTAAGTGTAAACTTTACTTTCTCCAGACTGTCGACGAAGATGTCAATCATGCAACTATATTCATTACATTATATTAAGAATAATATAATTTTGTTACCAATGCACAAACTTGGCAATGAACTACCTACATATGTCGACATTTTAAATCTATCTCTCTCAAAATTTAAAAAAACATTATATGATCATTTCCTTTCAAAATATTAAATTTTTATATAATGTCTTAAATTTTTTATATATATAGCTGGCTATTCAAATTTAATATTGCTATATTATCGGTGAATAAAAATTTCTGAGATCACTACTTTACACCTTTTTGCATATATACCTTTTTTTTTCATAAATGTCTAACCTCATTATGTTTAAATTATGTATATATACTTTTTTTACATCTATACCCTTTATTTTTCTTTTACATTTAATCGTTTGTTGTATTTTAATTATGTATAAACCTGCTACTTTACACTTTTGCATATATACTTTTTTTTACATATATTTCTAACCTCATTACGTTTAAACTATGTATATATATACCTTTTTACAGTTATACCCTTTATTTTTCTTTTACATTTAATCGTTTGTTGTATTTTAATTATGTATAAACCTGCTACTTTACACTTTTGCATATATACTTTTTTTACATATATTTCTAACCTCATTACGTTTAAACTATGTATATATATACCTTTTTACAGTTATACCCTTTATTTTCTTTTACATTTAATCGTTTGTTGTATTTTAATTATGTATAAACCTGCTACTTTACACTTTTTGCATATATACTTTTTACATATATGTCTAACCTCATTATGTTTAAACTATGTATATATACTTTTTTACATTTATACCCTTTATTTTTCTTTTACATTTAATCGGTTGTTGTATTTTAATTATGTATAAACCTGTTGTAAAAGGCTATTAAGCCGTGTAATTAATTAATAATAATAATAATAATAATAATAATAATAATAATAATAATAATAATAATAATAATAATAATAATAATAATAATCATAATAATAATAATAATAATAAGAATAAAACTAAATCGGCGGACCCTAAAAGTAATATGTATTGACCTTATAAAGATGTAGACTAGTGGGGTTTTATTATAGAAGCACTCAATTCTTTAACAACAACAAGTGGACAAGTGGTTGCTTCATGGGTTTGTTAAAACTTATAAATGGATGGAATCCTAGATTCAAAGCTTAATCCCGGTATTTCGGATAAATATAAGAATATGTAACATCGGAAAATAACGGGTAACGGGTTTTATGAAAAATATCGGTGCGTATAATCATTATAGTATGATCATTAGAATTGGAGTCTAGTCTCGATGACCCGGGAAGTACGGATACGTAAGACGGAAATAAGGACTATGTTGCAGTATTATTAAGATATATAAATACTTACAATTGTCGAGCTAGAGTCTAATTCCGGTATCTCGAGGAATATAAAATCAAGGAAAAGAAAATAATGTCTAGTTTCGGTTTGATTAAGGTATATAAACCGTATAGTTGCCGAGGCTGGATACTAAGCCCCAGCTACGGAAACTTATAAGCGCGTAATGGCAGGATCAAAGGTTAGGTCGCGAACTATAATTAATTAGGGGCCTGTGAATCGTGTGCGCGTGCAAGGCAAGTGTCCGCAATCCTTAAGTATAAAGTGAGGTACATAAAGTGAAACTACGATGCACTGGAATGGATATAATCGGCGGCAGATGGGTAAGTCATGTCATCCTCTTTCCGTTTTGAGATTATAACGATATATAAAGGTGGCGCACGATTAAGAAGAATGGTCTCGGGTTCGACACCCCAGACAGAGACGGAAGAAGCGCCGACAGTGAAAGCTAACCCCTGTACCGTAAACTTTACATATGTTTTCCCACAGGTGTTCTTTGCATGTTGGATCCGTACTGACCATAATAGGGGCGAATTAATTCGCCAAATAACCCTTCTCTGCATGTGTGTGAACTTCCAGGGATCGCGCGGCCCGTGTGCTCGACGCCGAATTTAATTATTCATTTCTATTTATTTATTTAATTGATGATTCATTAATACATTAGGTGTTTATTTGTCTATTCATATGCCGCGTCCCAGTTATATATAGTCAGGCGGCGTTTCGATAGCATCATCATCGGCCCGTGTGCTCGACGCCGAACTTAATTATTCATTTCTATTTATTTATTTAATTGATGATTCATTAATTAATTAGGTATTTATTTGTCTATTCATATGCCGCGTCCCAGTTATATATAGTCAGGCGGCGTTTCGATAGCATCATCATCATCACCATCATCAGCAGTGTCCCAGTTATATATTGTCAGGAGACGTTTCAATAGTACCATCAACATCATCATCATTAGCAGTGTCCCAGTTATATATTGTTAGGAGACGTTTCAATAGCATCATCATCATCACCATCATTAGCAGCGTCCCAGTTGTATGTAGTCAGGAGGCGTTTCGATAGTATCATCATCACCATCATTAGCAGTGTCCCAGTTGTATATAGTCAGGAGGCGTTTCAATAGTATCATCATCATCATCATCATTAGCAGTGTCCCAGTTATATATACAGTCAGGAGGCGTTTAGATAGTATCATCATAATCATCATTAGTGGCGTTTCAGTTATATATAGTCAGGAAGCGTTTCGATAGTATCATCAACATCATCGTCATCAGCAGTGTCCCAGTTATATATTGTCAGGAGACGTTTCAACAGCATCATCATCATCACCATCATTAGCAGCGTCCCAGTTGTATATAGTCAGGAGGCGTTGCGATAGTATCTTCATCATCACCATCATTAGCAGTGTCCCAGTTATATATAGTCAGGGTGCGTTTCGATAGCATCATCATCATCATCATCATCATTAGCGGTGTTTCAGCTATATATATCGTCAGGAGTCGTTATGATAGTATCATCATCATCATTAGCGGTGTTTCGGCTATATATAGTCAGGAGACGTTACGATAGTATCATCATCATCATCATCATCACTAGCGGTGGTCCAGCTATATATCGTCAGGAGGCGTTTCGATAGTATCACCAACATCATCATCATTAGCAGTGTCCCAGTTATATATCGTCAGGAGACGTTCCAATAGTATCATCATCATCATCATCATTAGCGGTGTCCCAGTCATATATAGTCAGGAGGCGTTCCGATAGTATCATCATCATCATTAGCGGTGTCTCAGATATATATCGTCAGGAAACGTTACGATAGTATCATCATCATCATCATCATCACTAGCGGTGGTTCAGATAAATATCATCAGGTGACGTTTCGATAGTGACAACATCATCTTCATCAGTGAAGGCAGGGTTCCAGTTACACATCAGCCGGAGAAAATTAGTCAGATCCCATCATCATCGATGGCAGGATTCTAGCTGTACACCATTTGGAGAAAATACACCGACATCCCTGGCCAGGGGCTAGGCATATCCCTACTGTCCAGATCCACCTTTCCATCTACTAATACGAGGGGTCATGGCCTCGTGAAACCACATGGCAACCAACCATTACAAGTATTTATTTATGTATTGTATATGTATGTATATGTATGTATATTATATTTTATTAGTATGTATCTATTCGTACGTAGTGTATGAGGGGGCTCTTCACGGGTGGCACAACACCCGTGCGGATGTCTTCCCTCGTCTGGAATGGATTGAACGTATTGATGCATATCAGATTATAATAAGTACTACCTGGGAGGGTGGTTGCAGTCACTGTAGTGTCGCGAATGGCCAATGGGCTGCAGTTGCTCACAGGCGAGGGTTGGGGAGCCTAGGAAACTCCCCTTCCCCACTCGCATATTTTTGACTTGACAGGTGGCCCGGGACCATCTTTACAGTAGCTTCAGTATATATACCGTAGTTTAACTTAGTTTAACCTGGAGGAGTTGGAATTCGGGGGGCAAACTGGCTCTGAGCCCGGACGCCAGACACTGACGCGAGGGAGGGACACAGAAGAGGCCCAACATGAAAAGGCGCATCCAGGCTCAGGTCAACGTATCCGGAACTCGTGTCGGGAGAAGGAAGATGGGATCAGTCACCGATGAGCCTTTGGGTATGGAGGGGCCGAATTTAAAGCAACCACATTTTCCGCGTACACATACATTTACACATACCTTCTACAAACCCCTTATCCATTAGAACCCAACGTACCACTAGAATGAGACATAGGGCCAGATACAGGTGACGGAACTTAGGCCGGCTAGTAAATAAACGTAACAATGTAATTGATATTAAGATAATGCAGAGTAAATATAAAAGATCGTAGGGAATAAGCACAGCGAGATAACGGCGGAAGATAAAATTATTAATCAGCGAGGGCGTCGAAGACGGAATCATCCATAGGAGCGGCTACGAAGGACTCGAGGGCTTTCAGGGGATCTATGTACTCTATATGTGCATGCGCATGTGATAACGGCACGTCACTAACCTTTCCAGTGGATGGCGGTCGATCCCATACAGGTAGGACAATGGGGGATCGAGCGGAGAGGGCATGGAAGCAGAGGATCGCGCACTCTGGAAGCGCAGCTACACCAGATGCAGTGGTTTCAGTCCGTAGGAATGATAGGTAAATAATATAGGGCCACGGAACATAGTATGTTTAGCAATTGCACCGTAGGGCTTAATTGACGTGCTAGGTAGTTTTGTTTGCGTTTTCCATGAACATTCACGAACTTCATACCCCAGTATTTAATTTAAGTTTAGCTTGCGATAGGGTTACCACAAAACCAATTCATCCCCTATAGTTCGAAACAAAAAATTACACAACGTGAACTGGGGAGGTCTTGAATAAAGCGAGGGTGTTTGGAAATACTACGTTAAAAACCGTAGAGCCTTCATCCGACGTAGATAGATAGCTTGTTTGCCTCTAACAAGGCGTAAACTCAGTTAGGAGTAGGATCGAGCTGAAAGGCGAAGAAGAGGAGCCATCACAATATGTTTTAAAAGTTACTAAGAATCTACGCATGCGAAGCCGTGCGGGTAAGCTAGTCAGTTATAAAAATGCGTTAAAGTAATTTCATTTAGTATTTAATGTGGCAATTAATATTTTTTCTGATTTCTAGGCAATTCTTTGTTTAGAAATATATATTATTTCTTTTAAAGCTGGGTAAGTATTTGCTTATTTTAACGACATTCTTTCTTCAAATTGACATTTCGGTAGATTTTAATGTGACGATATTTCATCGTATTTGTATCGAGTAGATTGTCTTTAAAAATAGGAGATTAGATATATCCGTGATGAACGTTACCATTTTAATCTATTATATATTAAAATAATCCATGATTGTTATTGTATTACAACTGACAAAAAGCAAGCCATAAATTATCGCTGTAAAATGGGAATTTATAAACACGCTCATCTGTACAAGTTCAATGTACTAACTGGCACAAATTGTTATTTTCCTGTAAGTACTAAATTTATTTTTTAAAATTTATTTAACGCCATTTATAAATAATAAAGGTAAAGTATTACAATATAAAGTAATAACCCAAGCTACAGTATGTGTAAGAAGTAGTATACGTGAGTATTATCATTATGTATTACCCGAGAACACTCCATAAACCACTTCAAACAATTCACACCGAAACCGTGAAAGCCAGCACGTTAAGAGATGCGAGATGTCATTAGTTAGGGAGAAGATAATAAGATCTTTGTACGAACGACATCTTGATATCTAAACACAATTTCTTCAAGTCTCAATATTTTTTTGAACTACTTTTGTTATATGTTTTTGTTTAAATATATAATATTTTATTTTATTATTATTATTATTATTATTATGATCATTATACCATTGGCCGCGAAACAAATTTTTTTAATAAATAAGTGAAGTAACAATAAAGAAAACAAATAGGTATATTCTAATTAATAAATGCGGCGGGCCTTGTAGCGAAGTGGGTATGCGGCTTATGTATGTAGGTATGAGTAGGTGGCTTCCCACACCGAGGGTACCGGGTTCGATTCCCGGTGAGGTAAAAATTTTAATCTATGTGATATATCAACCCTGGGTGTTTTGTGATGTCTTTCGCTTCTGTAATTGGTCCTCGTGGCCTGTTGAAGCGTAAAAAAAGAAAAAAAAATGTTCATTAAAAAAATATTTTATTATTTGTTTTAATTTACCTTTATTTTATCGATTACACCACATGTTCAAAATTAAAATAAATAATAAAAAAAAATTTTTTAATGTCCATCTATAGAGTTGCTCAACCAATTGAAAAAATAATTAGCAATTCAATGTACAAAGTTTAAGAAAATTAACTAACTATTCAATGTACAAAGTCACTTAAAACAATTAAACTTAACGCTTTTCTTTTAATCACACTATATATAACTCGTAAATTAACATTTTATTATCGCTGGTAACACGTATTTAACATTCACTAGAACATTCCATCCTAGTCTCCATTTATTTATTTCACCAATTAGGTACTTCGTTAGATATTTGTCGCTTCGCAATTCACAACTAGCCACCCTGAGCGTTGTCTCGCGGCTCGTGCGTACTTCACACTGAATCGAACTGTCAAACACGAAAACTCAACTCCCGCCGCGGCGTAGTTCCGTATTTACACTTTAATGCTGATTTAATTCGTCACTTACCGTCTGTTCTAGTTGTTTGTAGACGTTACGCGAAGGTTGTAAATAATTGTAAATTTCTGTAGACCATTTCCGATGATTCCATTGTGTTGTTCTAAGTGACATATTACCAGAGGTTTGGACAGTGCGTAAATTCTTTCAAGCGTCTCGTTATAAATATAATATTTATTTGTAAAAAATATGTTAAATATAATCGTGTCGTAAAATTACTGTGCAGTTTGGTACATACTAACATTAAAAATTATAATCAAATAATAAAACAAAAAAAAATCAAGTACACAGGAACAAGCCCGACATCTAGTTTAAAGAAATACACCCTTTTATGGTCTCGCTATTGGATCATTGTAATAGAATAAACAGTTGTTTGCCAACAGTGAAGCTGTATAAAGTGCAGTCTGTATTCAATGCAGCGGTCCGACTGATATTTAGTGAGGGAAATTAAATATTTAAAATAGGGAGAGATCGCCTCCATTGGACCAGAATCCAAGCGAGGTTAGACTACACAAAGCCTTTAATGAAGTGGTTTGTTGGGAGATACTGATGGACGAGATAGCCCGTACGATTGTTAGTAAATTGTAAGAGTCAATGTATTGTCAACATATTTTCTGCATTGTCGGAGGGGGACCATAATTATAACCTTCATATAATAATTTTATTTATAAGGGATCTTAGGCATGCTCCACTAGTAGTTAGGATGCCAGATGAGGGAGGATACTAAGAAGAACTGTAATATGAGATTCTTTCTGTTCCCGTAAAAAAAAAACTAATTTGGAGTTAAGAGAGAATTTTTTCAAATAGCCTCCTACTACGGCCATTTTTTATCACATACGGAATTAATAACATTTGTTTTTAAGTACTATATAAATTTATAATTTTCTAATTTGCCTTATGAGGGCATTATCAATTTTGATGTGACTGATAATGCCCTCATTTAGAATTTAAAAAAAAAAAAGTTTTTATTTCAATATCAAGGATCCGTGTCTAAATCTAGACTACGAAAGATGGACTCATAACAAAAGAGAAGTGTATGTAAAAATACACGTTGAGCATGACGCCAAGAGATAGAAAATATACACATTTATGATTCAAGAAAATAAATTGGCAATGGCCTAGCCGCATCACTTTGAAGACGAATAATTGCTATACAAATGTCGTCACCCGATAATACCCCAGGAGAAAAAGAGACAGAAAGAATAATCAAATTATGCGGAAATACATGGCAACGTTCAACGCTAGACAGAGAAAAATTTGTCCGTCAATGTCTGACGTTAACGCTACCACATGACAGAAATAATAAAGGTACATAAAATAAGAAGTTGAAAATGAGGTATAAAAAGCAAAAAGAAAAAAGAATATTTATCAATGTTCGTCACTAACTTTACCAAGACGCTACGCTAGGTAGCGCTTTTTATTAAGCCATGAGCTATATCTAGTCTCAAATAAAATTATATATTTCTTAGTATGTATATGTGATGTTAGCGTAATGTACTTTCATTAAAAAAACTTTCTCTATTTAATTGCCTCCCTGTTCCGCATCATTGTAATAATCTTATTTTGTACGGTAAACTTAATAAAGAAATACACGTTATTTGATGTTATCCTAAAAATTTTACCCATAAAACTTTTGCGGTCTACCTATATACTCCCTTTTTTATTACCCATGATGTACGCGGAAGATTTTTTCAAGATTTTCATTTTCCGAGATGGAGAACAGACACATATACCTTTCCTTATATCATGGAAGTATTAATACTTATATGTATGTATGTACTAACCTTCTTTGAATATGTCACTTAATACATATATTTCTTTGCATGGGTGTGTTATTGTTTTTAAAAAATACAGTTATCTATCACACTTGTGACATTCTCCGGACCCATTCACAAGTTCATACTTTCGTGGGACTGTAAAAATTTGAAAAAATCCATCAAAATAAACTAACAAGTATCATATATATAAAATATTATGTAAACTTAAATAAAAAAAATAAAAAATGTTTATGTGTGAGCATACTCACATATTTGAATGAAATAGCAAATAAGCACCAAATAACTGACTGAAAATATCACGAAATCCTAAATCCAGGAGAACTTCAAATTATTCTGAAACAATTGATTGAATTCACGAGAATGTACAAAAATATTCCAGAAATGTTCCTTTATAAGTGGCGGCAGCATTGCGTGGGGATAATTTTTGTATGACAAAAGGCGAATTCTTAGAAAGCGAGCGGGCGAACCGTACGAATATAGTAAGACAACGAATTAAGTACCAGAGTACCTAGCTGCGTAAGAAATATTCTAGTAGCGAATCGGTGCGATAGAAAGGATATAAATAAAAATTTCTACATGTATGTGTGTAGGGTGACGTCGTGACTGATAAAAATTCATTTTTTTTGTATACATATTTTAACAATGGGTTTATTTCTAGTTGGCAATTTCTTCCAACCATCCAAACAATTTAGTTTAACAATTTAAATATATTTGAGGTATGCAATGTTACAATGTTACAGCGACAAAACAATGTCCATACAGATGAAACGAGTAGGAGAGGTATGGGGATAAGAAATGGTTACTTTAGGTTTCTGGAAACGTAAAATTTCTGTAACCTGCTTTTGGAGGTAATTGTTTTCTGTGATGATGTTATGTCTGTGCGTAGTTGATAATGTAATTGATTACGTATTTAAAATGTAACAACGGTTAACACAACTTTTGGTCAACGAAGTATTATTTATTTTGTAACTAAGCTTTACAGCGTCCTCCCTCCAACCTTCAAAATATTGAAAATACTGACGTGTTTAAAAAAGATAATGGTATGGATATATGAAACCGATGCAGACAAATTAAAAATTGTACTAAAAACGACATAGAAATTTAAAAAATAATATAAATAGGAGAAACAAGACCATCTCAGGACAGAAACACCTAGTGAGGAGGACTAAGAACATAAACACCGACAACCACTTATTGTACGTACTATTATATTACATACATATACTTGTATCTAAATAAAATCAAATAAAAAAATACCCACAGCCTAGCCGACTACACTTGGAATGAGGAGCTCAAGAATTCAGTATTATGAGTGGAGGTGGATAGTGAAGTACTGTCAGCTGAACGGAGTGAAAGGCCATAATCGAAAGTTGAATTCAGATTTCGAGAACTGATGTCAATGGGGATTGAAAAGGGCATTATAAAATTGTGATAAAATATGGATGTGTGGAGGTGGTATAGTCTTCCGGTTTTGGATAAGAATCTGAAGCTATAGGGGTCACCACTCCGTTTATAGAGTCGGAGATCTCTGCTGAAGATGATGATGTAAAAGTCGCGGTGGTTTAACAGAATTTATTTGAAGTATGAAATGTTGATACAAGTTACAATTATGACAATAAAGGTGTACAGTAAATGAGTAATAAACTCGCGAGAGCTCCCGCTTGATAGATAGCTTCCCGAGAAGTGAAACTTCGCTCGGGAAGCGCTTCGCCGTAAGAAAGACACGGGGCGAGTGAGATAATCTGCTCTGGAGATTACCGTTTATATAGTTGTCGTGGACAAAGGAATCGCAGTATCTTGCGTGTCGTGGCTTCGATCTGCAGCGTTCGCTGTTTGGGATTGCGATAGCTGTTCGTAGCATTTCTCTTGTTCGCGGCCGTCGCTCTCGTTATATTGTCCTACTTTCGATTGTGCTCAGCGCTTTCAGTGAAAAGCGCTCGACCTCTGTATTGAGGGTAACAGCCTGCCGTACTCGATGTCAACATCTGTGGTAACTCATTACACGGGTATATGTGTTTCGGGCCACCACAAATGTTATGGCATTGTCAGATTGTGGGCCAATGAAGACGATTGCGAAAAGACGATATTTGAACGAATTTTTTGAGGTTGATTCCTAAGGAATAAGTATTTATTTATTTTATTAAAAAAAATATATTATATTCGGAAACTAAAAAATTTCTAAAAAAAAATGTTTATAAAAAGTGTCAATTATATGTATAATTATTTAAAATCTAAATATTAATTAATATACTGTTACGTGTCGTGGCTCGCTCGAAATGAAATGAAACTCAAACTCGTAAAATAAACCTTTTATTCTCGGTTCAACATTTTACCTGACATTTTAAATTCGCTCGCAACGCAATACTCTTTTCGACCCAAAAGAACCGCTTCGCTTTTGTCTCGCCACTGCGGTAAGAACCCTTCCAAAATCTTCGCTTTCGAATCATCTTGTTATTTCACGACTGAGCACACCGCCGTTCTGCGCATGCGCCACTTATCTATGGCATGCGCCTGCGCTTGTCTTCGGCTGTCAAATGTCAACGGACGACTCGTTACAATACTTTAGAATGTTCATTTAGAATTTTCACGCACACTAAGAATCTTCTGGTTTTTGTTTTCTGGGGTATTATGCCGTGTTTTTACGAGCTTTCTGGCTGACATTTCGAATTCTTTTTCAGGGTCCATTATCAGGGCCGATGTTTTGTTGTGAGTGTTAGTGTTGCATTGGTTTATACTTAACCAATACCAATACTTAATCACATTAACAACACTCACAGAAACACTTACATTTAAGTCCTTTTCAAATTCCATTGGATCCGAAACGTCGGCATAATACCCCAGAAGAAATAAACCCGAAGATTCATATACTTCTTTAAACAAAATGCTTTGGATATTTGTCCGGAGATCGTTCGCATTATAATTTTATTTTAAGACAATAAATATGATTCTCCCATTATTAAATGGCCTTCTTTTTGGGTTAATCTTCTATATCGATTCCCAAAGATTTACAGCAGCCATTTACAGATAATCCTGGAAAATAAATTAACAAATCTAAACGAAAAATTACGCAGTTGGTTTTAAGATCACAATTACAAGATTATTGTAATACAAATGTTACATAATCTTTAAAGGGTAAATGGATACTGCGGTGGGTCGACTTGGCTTACTCTCTAGATCCATTTAATGAATCTAAATTCCCCAAAGTCCGTTCTGTGCCATGATGGTAATCGAAAAGTATAAAAACATAATTAAGCCTTAGCTTAATTTTATTGAACCTATTCTGGACGTTTAAAAACATATAAATGCCGTTTTAATATTATTGTCTCAAGTAGCTTACCGGTATGTAATTAACGTAATAAAAAGAAGTTCGTGGTGTTAGTGTATATGGTTGGGATTAAGATATGAAATTAATCACGAAAAATCGACTTATGCGAATTGACAGAAATGTCAACATTATTTTCTCCGTTATTTTCTTCGGAAAAAAAAAATTATTAACGTACCATATGTCATGGCCAATCGTTCTGCTCGGTTTTCTCTGGAAAATTTTCCCGCGTTGATTTAACGAATAAGCTCGTATCTAAGATATCGGAAAGATATTTTATTAATACATGTGCCACATTATGTCAATCCTACGCAGTATCCTCATTTGGGAAATATAATAATTTATTACTTAATTTGACAGGGATTTCGTGGAGGAACATATTAATAAGTAATGACAAGCACCTATATTCCATAACCATAACTTATATATAAGTACACCATTTTTTCTTTTACAAACATGGTAACTTCTCTAACATATATACAGGTTGTAAGAGAGCTGAACCTCAACCTTAAAAAGTAGATTTATTCCTAATTATTAGTCAAAAACGATCGAGCAACTGTGACATCAAAGCTATTTTTGTAATCGTTATTGTTTGTGTTTATATTTTTGATATTATTTCATTTTTGTCGTGTTATTCTTATGTAAAATATTAAATATAAATAGCTACGTAACAAACATATGTAAACTCAGTAATAATACTAGTATATTTAAACCGTAATTTATTTTTTATTATATATTTTATATAATTAAAGTACTTATTTATAATAAAATTCAAAAAAAATATTTATAAGCTTTGTATCAATTTGAAACCAACCAGTTTGTGACAAATCATGTATTTTGTTATAGTAATATAATAATTACCAGTTTACCCAGTAAATATACATTTTAAAATAAAGTCTCTCCATATTATTGTAAGAATATCTGACAGACTGGCATACATAAAAACGTAGTAAATAATATCTGGATTTTCTTAGATAAAATAAATTTTACTATCAATAGTACACAATTGAAGGCGACAATATAGAAAATAGGTACAATTTCAACTGACGTTAAAAAAATAGGCATTTTTGAGATTTAGGTTCGTGAAACAAACAAAATAAAATAAAAATTCTGTTAAATTATTTATACTCAAATATGTACATTTATACTAACGAATCTCAATGTGATTGTGTTTAAAATATTTGAATCAGCATCATCTAAATCTAAGTTAATAGAATGAAAATTAATTCTTGAAGAATTATTTAGGTATGTTTGTTATTCTATATAATTTTGAAAGTTAACTGATGTACATAAATAATTCTTTTGTTCACATTTTTACTTATTCTTCATTATCACTTTTGGCTCTACAACTCCTGGTGGGTCTTGGCCTCCTCAGGAGTCTTCCTTCACTCATTTCGGTTTAGTGCCAGCTCTCTTGAAATGAGGACGTTATCGCTCCATCTTAATTTTGGCCTTCCTAAGCTCCTTGGCACTATTGGCCTTGAGTTCAGCAGGGACTTTGGTGCTTGATGCTCGGTCATCCTCTCCACATGACTCAGCTACCGAAGTCTTCCCAGTTTTATAAATTTTGTGATGTTTAGCTCCTCAAACAGAGTATAGAGCTCATTATTGTAACGTCTGCGCCAAAGTCAATTTTCTATAACCGGTCCGAAGATATATATATTTTTACTTATTACTAAAACTTTATTCCTTATTACTAAAGCGTTACTTAACCTTTTCATTCTCTCTATCACTTATTTGAGTACGTTCCTGACCAATTCTTATATTTTAAGTTAATATGTTAAGATAAGTTAAAATATTATTTATACCTAGAAGGAAATACTGGAAATATCTAAAATACAATCGTTATAAATTAAGTAGCTGCTTGCTCAGTTTTTTGTGTAGTGCGTAGTTAAAAGTCAAATATTTAAATATGAAAAACAATTTAAATCTTACTTACTGAAAGATATACAGAAAAAGAATAGTTAACACCGGGACTTACAGGACATTGATGGGAGAATTAAGTTACCAATCACACTACGTTCAATACGCTTATTTTCATGTCTACTTAAGGGGGGGGTAAGGTTAATTCGTACAAAAAAAGGCATGTTTTTGTGAATTTTTCCTGACGACATAGTGAAAATCTCTTTATTTAAATCAATGGTACATTAAAGTACGACATTCGAAAAATATTGTGTAAAATTTTCAAGTCGAAATATTAAAAAATACGGCAATGGCAGCAATTATTCGGACGTGTCTCGGAAAAAAGGAGAATTGCGGTGTCCATCATAACTTGGTGCTAGATCATCTGAAACAAAAAATCAAAGTTCATTCGTTAGATAATAGATTTTCCCAGGTAACGCTGGGAGGGTTTTTTGAATTTTCAATTTTTCGATTTTTTGGAACACTTTGAAGGGAAAAACGCGATTTTTTGCGAAAAGTATTGACTAATTTGTTATTAAAAAATAAAAATTATTAACAAATTTGAGAAAAAGGCTCCAGCGTTACCTCGTAAATTATATACAGAAATAGTGTTCAAAATTTCAAAAGGATCGGTGCATTAGTTTTGAAGTTATGATGGACACCGACTTTGAAAACGTGTGATGTGGAGAAAACGCTTTAAAGTTTTGCACACTGAAAAATTCAAAATAAAACTCAACACTTATTTTATACTTACACATGATCGTCGATGCCATGTTCACACAGCAAAGAGCTTTCATCATCAGCATCTTTTTGTCCTTGTCTACACAAAACTCTTCCAATACAATAAGTACGTCCGGTAGTCCTCAGGTGAGCGCGTCTCTCAGCTGCCCGAGCAGGTATAGAAAATCAGTCTGAGTATCGCTCAAATGTTCATAATTTCGTCAATTTTGCTCCGATTGACTTAAAATTTTGACACAATATTCTGGCGATGTTATATATTCATTAAAAAAATTAAAAATAAAATGCAAAAAAAAATTAAAAATAAAATTCAAAAAAAAAAATTTAAAAACCTTACCCCCCCCCCCCCCCTTAAGTGCAACGTATATTACTTCCCATAAATAAACGATAACTTTTAAAGATTACCGAACAACACATCAACTCAATTTAATTTTAGATTAATGTTCACAGGCTCGCAAATAGCACGATAATTGACACGAACATTTAATTGTAGAAGGTACACGAAAAATATTTAAATTACACGAGAAGTTCGCAAAAACTACCGTGTAAATCAAACATAAAATAAAAATCATATTGAATGAAAATCTCGGCTCATTGCAACTGATGAAAATTAATAAAATTTATTCTGAACTTTATTTATACATTTAACCACATTGCTTCATAAATGCTTCAAAAATTAATCCGATCAGCTTCGGAAAATTTCATTTCCTTCGTTGAATAAATTTGTTAGGAAAAATTAATTTCCTTCGTTGAATAAAGTCATGTGGTTATTATACCTACGTGTTTTCACAGGATCGTTGCTGTGGGAGACTAATAAAACACTCAAAACTATTTATTTTTTTAATTATTACACAAAGTCACTAGATACGAATTTAATTGAAGCGCCGTTCTTAAATTCACACTAATTGTTTCTTAAATATTTCCCATAGGTTCGCACTAATTCACTTCACAAGCTTATTCGCTTCACTTACACTGCTACGCCACCGCACATTTTTCTTTTATCTATGTAATCGCTGTAATGTCGAAAATTACTTATCTTTCGTGCACGATCGTCCTTACTTTTATACAAAAAATGTTGGTTCTGCAAATGTTCGAGAACGTTCGACTAGTTTGTGGTTTTTTCGAGAGTAGGTTAGTTGATTCTAGATTCATCTGGGCTATTGGAAAGACTTCGAGAATGCGTAGTTATCATTTTTTAACTCTCTTGACAGTATGTTTAAGCAAAGTTATTTATAAAGTTTATTATAATGAATAACCACAATGTTTTTTTTGTACATGACAAATTTAAATAAGTCCTGCCTAAATAACCCTCGGTGAAGTTTATAACAGGCATGTTTTAATGAAGAGATTTCTAAACATCTATTTTTCCTTGAAAGATTTGGCAGATACTTCGTGGTGCAACATTATAATTTAAAATATGTTTTACTTTACTTTGTAATACACACACAATATGAGTTATACAGTAGTAATTTAATAACTCATATTGTGTATTAAAAAGTAAAGCAAAACGTATTTTAAATTGTAATGTTGCAGCACGAAGTATTTGCCAAATCTTTCAATGATATTAAAGTGGCCAGTACAGCAAAAATGTATATGAATCTATTTTTCCATATTCACTATTCACTAGTATTCGTAGACAGTGTAATGGTTGGCATCCTCGCCTGACGCGCCGAGATTTTTACTATTATTTCATTATTTTCTTTCTCTTCTTCTAGAAGACATCTAGATTCTTCTTCCACTATCTCGCGTAGCCTCAATACTTTCCGACTAAACAAGATCCAATCTATCTTCATAAAATCCTTGTTGCATTTAAAACTCCTCAGGGTTTGGAGATGCTCTTAGGTTTCTATTTTTATAATATTTCCAGATGTGTCAGGGGCATCTTTTTTTAAATTTTTCTGTTGTATGTTGTTTGTTGAATTAAAGGCAAAAAAGGGTGTGCCAACGAGTTATCTTATCGTGGAACGTTTCACTATATGTATACTATAATGTTTCACCTGCTATTCTTCTATAATAATTTACCTACACCTTAACAATAGAGGCAATTGAACATCGACAAATATAAAAAAAGAATTGGTATATCTGTTTAAACTATAATTAAAAATTATATCTTTTGCCTCCTACAATATCCAGTAAGCTTAAATAAATTATATGGTACCAAATATTAGGTATCAAATATTTTGTTTCTTGTTTGTCGAATAATTTTTACTGATCTTATTAAAATTGTGTCATCTTTTTATCTAGCCCGTGATTCTTCGTAAGCTATTGAAGCTTTTTTTTACCTAAGGGTGAGTATGAAACCATCTTATCAATATGCTTTCAGCGCTCGTAGCTTTTCAGAAGTAAGCCCATGAATTCATTAAAATAATCCGTTTTCTCAGTAACTTTCGAAGTAGGACGATAAAAAACCTTTTGATGAAATTGGAGAATAAAATGAAATATTTATATTTACGTTTCTGTAATCGTATTAGAACCTCGTTTTATTATCCGCAGAGGCCTTTGGTATTTGGAAAAAATGTATTCTGTATTTCACTCGTGGAACCCCATCTGCATTGAGGTGTGTCCCCATAATCTGGGTGCATCTAGTTCGGTGCAGAGAGGTGATTTTGTATTCAGATGTGGTGCTATCCGGATTGCTATGCAGTGTTGGTTTAGTGATACTAAAACTTCGTCGGACACACATATTATTATTAAATAGAGGAAAACCTCGTTTAACGCGACTTCGATTTGGGTTAAGCGGTTATCTTTTGCGCTATTATATAAAATATCTCTCATGGTAAACAAAAAAATAATAGCAGTATTTTTTTATATAATTTTATTGTTTTGGGAAGGTTACAGTGTAATTATAAAAAACTAGCTGTGAAACTAAAAATCACGGAACATGGTTCGTATCTTTGATAAGCCTTTCTATATATTATGTAGCATAATTTTGACGGGTCGCGGATATGCGGTGGTGGCAAGATGAAATGCGTTCCTCGCTGTTATTTGCGCGCCCTACTTCCGGCCGTGTAATTTCGTTTTTTTTTAGCCGTGAATTCGAATGAAATTACGGACGTTACAGAAAGTTATGGGCAGACAGAAAGGCAATGAAATTATTATGTTTGATATCAGTTTACATGAGTGATGATTAGTAATCAAAAACACTGTGTGATGCTGAGTTATTGCGCAGTGTATATAACAATATAACAAATAATAAATTTAAAAAAAATAATGATAACAAAATTCATTGCACAATAACAAAAAAAAAAAGAAAAAAATATTAGAATTTAAAGTAGGAAAGGGATCAGGAGTGAGAGGAAAGGAGGAGGAGGTTCATGGTAATGCATATTTATGTACGCATACATCTCCATAAACAAACACACGCACATGTAACAGATATTTGTGATTTGTATCTGATTGTTTCGATGATTGGTAACCGATTGTCTGGTACCGATGATTGTCCGTCAAACTGCAAAAAATCACTCACAAGGCATTGACACAATCAGATAAAAATTACAAATAACAGTTAGAGTATTATGTATGTGTGTGTGTGTGTGTGTGTGTGTGTGTGTGTGTGTGTGTGTGTGTGTGTGTGTGTATGTGTGTGTGTGTGGTTAAAATATCATGGTGATGATATTTTAACCACACACAACAATACACGTGAGAGGCTACATTATATTACTAGAGTCATGACTGAGGTGAGTATCCGAAGGTCTAAAGATCATACTTTGATTGGAGAGATCCAATTCGCCGAAGTCTGTGTTTAATAAATTATTTGACGAGTGAAATATAATTTTTTTTTTATTTCGCTCGAACGAAGCTTCAAAATACATAGTATGCAAAGATCGTATGAGATTGAGATAAACATGTTTGTAACTCAGTAAATGGGCAAAACGAAGATTCTATCACCGTGTATTTTATTTAATCAATTACATATTGGCGAATTTATTTCGAAACCTATTTTATAGCGAGTCTTGAAACAAAATACAATGAAAGGTCGCTTCTGCTTACTTAATTGTACATTCATACGAAATAAAAGTCATATTTTGATAGAGATCTTTTATCAGTTCATTTTTTTTTTTATCACATTATTTTATCAATTCATACTGTGAATTATAACTAGAATACCTACCTCTCGGTAGACGGAACATTTATTTAAACATATATTCACTAACTTAAAATGCGCGCATTTTTTATATACTTTGTTATTTTTGTACATTAATATAGTAATTTTAACTTCTTCTGTAAACGCAAACCCACCTTGTGGTAACATTTTATATGAATGTAATTAAAACAATATTTTTTTGTGAATTAGATTTTTCTGTATGTCTTTCTAATTGATTAATTAATTTGATTTAAAAATTTAAAAGAACTTTGTTCTGAAAAATTACAACTTTACAAATATGAATGTGTTCTTGAATATATATAATATCTATTGTATAAATGTATGTCCAAATAAAATGAATTATTCAATTAATTCTGGCATCTATCTAACGGTGGCATTGCAAAGTAATTTCAACTACCGTATCAAAAAGGTGGATTGCTCCAAAATGAAAATTAATCAATTAATAAAAATAAGAACTACATATAAGGTCGATATATTCACGGAAACATATAGGGTTGCTATAGCTTAGTGGTAAGAGCACCGGCCCCGGAAAGGAGGTGACCTGGGTTCGAATCCCAGTAGTAACCTAATATTTTTTCGTGAATTATATTTTTCTGTATGTCTTTCTAATTGATTAATTAATTTGATTTAAAAATTAAAACAATTAACTTTTTTTCAACCACTGATTTTATTTTTAAACACTTAACATGTTTCGAGACCAAAGATCCCTTTTTCAGGAGAATACTGAGTATACTGAAATCTAAATACAAGTATAGCAGATAATAAAAAGTCAAAGAAAAATAAAAACAATCACAGATAAGTTTCAAGCATAGATTAACCATCAGTAAGGTAACAAAAACATAGACAATCAAAGACGTAAATATTAAAAATCAATAAAGAAACAAAAGCATAGAACAATCAAAGGTATACACAAATATTTTTGATTAATAAGAGAACATATATAAAAGATGACTGTAAGTAAAGAGGGTTTGAATATTTATTATGTTTAAATCATAATCATTGTAATTTTCATTTTTATGCTGGATTATTATTATTATTTATTATTATTATTTATATTAAAATGACTCATTTTCCTTATTTTATTCCATTCACGCGATTTCACTTATCGCGAAGCAATCATAGGACGAATTAATGGCGCTACACGAGATTTTTCTATACGTGGCATAACAAATTCGTTAAAACAGAAGGCATAAATATGAAAATTTTACTTTTGTATAATTTTAAAGTTTTAAAGATCATTCCCGTTTAGCTATCGTAAAGTTCTTTTGAAAAAATACAGTCACTTATAATTTATCAAATAAAACATTTTATTATTGGTTTAAAAAAAACTCTTAATTAAACCTGTGTTGAGAAAACATCAAAAACAATTCAGGGGATATAATTTATAGCCTTTGTTTATAAAATGTTCAAGCTTCCAAGGAATATAATTATTTATTTGCAGATACTAGCATCTTAGATCTTGAATATATGAGCATAGATTCTTATAGAATAACCTCCAGGAAGAACACTACTTGAATGTCTACGCAGTGTAATCCATTTCATAAGCTGTCAAAATTATTTTTAAATATAGACATACTTCTTACATGGCTGATATTTCAAAATAATAGTTGATGATTCAGAAATATCGGTTTCCACATCCGTTTGATTTGTAAAAAATATGCATTTTATTTCTACACCTTTAGTTGCTTATTTTAAAATATAAGTATTTTCGTAGTCTTACGAATTTAAACAAAAAACATTTAATTCATTTTCATAAGATCAAAATAAATTTATTACAGGAACATTTTAAAACAAACTTAATTAAGTGAACATCAAATTCGTGGTCATAGTTTCTAAATAAAAAAATATTAATTTTGAAAATATTTTTCTTTAGGCATATTTAAATTGAAATTTTAGGATGCAATAAAACGCACTCACACCAAGCAACGGAATATTTTCACACCATGAAGTCACGACTCGACTCACACTCACAACGATATGTAACCAATAGCAATTCTTATAAGTGATAGCATCAAGTCGTTTGTAACTGGTGGCATGCTCCGGGCGCTGTTATTGTCATTAAATTTATATTCTTCCTCTTCTACTTCTTCTTCTTCTACCCCTTATGCTGTTGGGTTGGAGTCCCTGCACCGCATAAGTTCCAATTCTTCCTATCTTGGGCTTCGCTCCCCACGTCAGCCCAATTTAGTTGCAACCTCTGCAACTTCGCAGCAGTCCTCCAACTGTTTCCGCCAGCTCCTTTTAGGACAGCCATTGGTCTTTTGCCTTCTGGTCTTGCCTGCAATATCCGCTTTGGCAGTCTGTCTGCCGGCATCCGAAAAAAAGGCGCAGCCACCGTATATAAATGTCAATAAGGGGTCCACTTCGAGATATTCGCTTATTTGCGTATTTCTGACTATGTTCCTTCTGGTAACTCCTAATATTCCTCGTGCAAATCCCATCTTGGTAGCCTGTAGCCGTGAGAGAGTTCTTTCGGTCAAGATTCAGTGCTCGTGGCCCTACACTAGGGTTGGTCTGAAAAAATATTTTTATATTGCCAACTTTGGTCGCTGGATGAGCTCCGCTTTTCTAAGAACGGGATAATACAAGTATCATTTTACCTGGCTTGCGGCTCCTATCCAACTATCCAATTCAAATTCATAATGTTATTGTTATGTATCTGTCTGGATGTCTGTCTGAGCGCATGAAAGAGACGGGAGAAAGAGAGGAAAAATGGGGCTAAAAGGCAAGCGCATTGCGGACGTTATAAAAGCATTCAATTGGAGAAGTATTTAGAAGCGCTAATCGTAACTTGTCGCGATACTGTTATATTTTGGACGGGACAGTTAAAAAAAAAAGACCTTGAAGAAAATTCTGAACTTTTATTGAGGATCCCAGACTTTCCGACAAAAGATCGTTCCTAGGCCAACGGAAGTAGGTATATCGCAGTTATTATAGCGATTGTATTGTGTGCATAGGTACTGTTTCATTACCTCACTTTTAAACAAGCAAGAATTTTTATCCGTTGATAAAGAACGGTCATTGATGGAAATTCTAGTTTACGCGCACGCGCATTCCGTCCAGCTATGTTGTTCCAATGTAAGGTATACAACAAAACACATTTTCTTTTTATGTATGTCAAAGAAGTTTTACTTCTAACGCACGAACTTAATGGGTGCACGGTACATTACATAATTACATGGCATAATATAAAATAAAACATAATATCCAATAAACAATGCAACATTTATATTTGCAAAACCAGAAAAATAAAATCAGCTAATTTAAAAGCCTTACTAATTAAGTGTGGAAGCATTTATAAATTTTTTATTGGCCTTATGACCCGTCTTGGCTGGCTTTTTTACAAGCATACAATTTACTATCAAATATAATGATTTCGTTGTCTGTCCGTCCTTCTGTCTGTCTGTCCCCGTAACTTTGTGCTTTGTCCGTAATTTCGTTCGAATTTACGACTAAAAAAACGAAATAAAATGACCGAAGATAAGGCTAAAACCCCGGGCCACCAAACCCGAATCGGCCATTCAACACATGTTGCTACAACCGCCTCTCCGTGGAGCGCCAAAAAGATGCTATAAATATACACTAGGGCTTAGCAAAGACGAAAACCAATGTTCCGTCATTTTTGATGAGTTGCAGCTACCCTATTGTATTAATTATCCCATACACACGACAATAAACCTAATAAAAATATAACTTTATATTGTTAAACCTACATGTAAAAATATATTGTATCATGCCAAAAAAATGCAACGTTCACAGATTCGTTTGTTTATGTATGTTCCATGATACATCTTTAATTAAGCTTAGTTAATTAATGGTTATCCCTTTGTAGACAAAATCCAGAAATAGTGTTCATAGAATATACTATGTAATAAAAATATTGTACCTAAATAGTTTTTTTTAAGAATGCACCTATACAAATATCCCTCTGCAAGTTATTAATTAATATTTAAATGAAAATCTTTGTCTGCGCAACCTTGCATATGATTTAATCCAGATTAATGTAGATGTTTAGTAAAGCGATCGAGTAACCGCCCCGCAAGCTGATTGTCTTTAGTTTAGCAAGCTTGGATTGTTTGGAAATCTTTTTAAAATTCAAGACACATCCCATTCGGAATGCAAGAGTGCCGTCGGCAATGCAGTGTTCTGTATTACCGACGGCACAACCGCTATAATGCACACATTCTCATTGCGGCATTTAACAACAACAGCAATACAGAATAAAAATATTTTCACAACTTATAACACACAATATATTCACAACAGATAAACATAATTATTAATTTCAAAATAATTTCCTACAAAATTAGTAAAAACTACATCCGTTATTTTTATCGATTAAAAATAGTTGAATGTAAAGAAAGCGAAATAGTTGAATGGAAAGAAAGCGAAATGATGACGTTAAAATATATTTATACAGAAAACAACAGAGAAAATACTTTTTTATCACTCTTCTGTAAAATGTCACTTTAGCATCATACATTGGGGTCATTAATGACCTATTGACGCTCTGTTTGTTAAAAAAATTACAAAATAAAAAAATAAAGTGGACTCGACACAATTTCTGATACAGATTTCTCCCATACGAGATTCCTTGGAGAGAACTCTCGATTTTTGTTAGTTTCATATATGTATATGTAGGTCTTTTTTTGTTAGTTTCATATATGTATATGTACGTCTCGGAGATTAGCAGTACCGTGCTTCACTAAACGCCTGTTATACATAATTCATTATAATGACCATAGACAATTTTTCTTCTGTTAAATATATTTTTTTTATTTACAGCGTTAATTTTCTGGCAGAACATATTTATAAATTTCAAAAACAAACTTTGTATAAAGCATATTAAAATATCTCTGTTGCTACATTATAATACAAATTTTACTAATTATTTTAGAAAATAAATCTTCTCATTAGTAGGTAAAACAGAATAAATTTTTGACGGTATTTTGCATGAAATACAGAAAAATTATTTTATATAGGAGAACACTAACATTTTATTCATTCCCTCCGGTACAATATATTCATAACCACATTGATAGAAGACGAATACGAAACCGTTATCCTTCATGGATCAGTTACTGCAGTGGAAAAATGATTTAATCTTTTGTATGGTTTAGATTTAATCTTTTTAATAATGGACGAAATTGCCACCACCATGGAACATAGATCGGAGGAAAGAAAGAAGATTTCCTTCCTCAATCTCCGCCGATAAAGCGCACGGTCTAGAGACTCGTAATATATACACAACATAAACTAGCCACTTACACAGTTGAAAATTTACTTACGGAATCCGTCATAGTTCTGGGATTTGCAGAGCTCCGCTTGTATGCTGCACTTTGCTGTGGTCCCCGGCGAACTTTTCTTTTCGATCAATCTTTAACTGTCACGGCTTCGGCGAATTCAGAAAAGTATCGACACATATGTTTTGGAAAGGCTTAAAATATTGATCTGCGGCTACGTCGTAACCGCACGGAAAATATCAAATTCCCAACAGAGAAAAAAAAAACAGAACTCAAAATTCGACTCGTAAAATGGCATGGAATCTTGTAAATTTCCAATTCTGGCCAGCAATTGGAGTAGAATACTTAATTCCGACCAATGACACTTCAGGATTTTCATCGGCGGTCACCCGATCACGAGACATCTTTCTCCACAAAAATATAAAAAAAGGTATATCCTTTAAAGACCTAAAGTTAAAAAAAAGGGATCGATCTAAGTATCTATATCAACAAAGGTATAACCTTAAAATATGTAGATTTTGAACAAATCAAATCAAAATACTATTTTGTACTTGCCTTTGCGTAAAAACCCCACATTCTGGTTATTAAATATTATTTTAAAAAATAATGTAATGAAGACGAAAGCATCAATGAAAATTTATTATTTTCAAAAACGTATTAATCAAAATTCAATGAAAATATTTTCAATGTCTACATCAACGCGAATGCAGTTAAATGAATTTTGGATAGTAAGTACCTACAGTGGGAAATTCTGAACAAAATACATATTAATTATAAAACAAATTTTACATTATGAATCAAGCATTATTATTTATGTGTGGTTTAATTCTCATACTCTCCCATTTAATTACAGAATTATCATACATATTGTTCCAGTTATTTTAAATTTTGTTAATCAATTTTTTTTGCCAGTGCAGTAAAAATAATAAAACATTTTGCATAAATGTATTTATTTTATTATCTTCTAGAGTTTCCGGGACATAAAAATATTTTATATATGAACTTTATGTCTTAAATGGTACTTCATCAAATATTTAATACACGGTAGTGCGTGTCCATGCCACTTTATATTAATCACGGGACGTGGCTTGAGAGGCAAATGAAAACACTGGAAATTGATTTAGTTTAATTTATTACCAAAGAAAGTCACTGAACACGAGTTAAACTGTAGTACCGTTCGTAATGTTACAGTCGCTAAATGTCTTCTAAATAATATTTCACACACTTATATTATAATTGTTCCTTAATTCACACAAATTAAAGCTGTCTCTATTACTTAGATCACTTCCGATAAACTTCGTTCAATATTCGCTCATAGAAACTATTCTCCCCGGTATCCTTTACTCACTTGCACTGGTCACTTACTAATATCACGAATTACTGATCACACTGTTTCGCTTGGTAGTATCATGGAGTTGTCGCCTTATTAACGTCACAAACTGAATAGCCTGAGCCCGCGTCGCATCCTTATATAGCAAGAATTCTTTCGAAAGATTTCTAGAGATAACGAGAAACTCATAGTAATTTTTAGATTCTTCTGACGTGTGTTTTAGTATGAAATGGAAGGTCGTAGAATTTTCTAGGGAGATAACGTGGTCACCAATGAGTGACTCCAGATTGCGTGCATAACAGTCTACGGTTCCAGTTGACTGGGCGCCATCGCGTGACACCGTTGTTTATTTTCAGCACTCAGTAGGTACATAGTGTCGCTACAATATACTTGTACATACATAATATTTTACTCCTAAAACAATATACTTGTACATACATAATATTTTACTCCTAAAACAATATACTTGTACATACATAATATTTTACTCCTAAAACAATATACTTGTACATACATAATATTTTACTCCTAAAACAACATAGCTAAAAACTGAAAAATCCCTGTTTTTACCTGTGAATGTTAAATAAACTTCTTGGTCAGTATTTATGATAATGTAGTGCTACATCTAGCTAGTATTATTGTATAAGATACTCGAATTATTGCTGAATTGCAATACCAAATATTTTTTAACTATCTGTAACAACAATGCTACAATTTAAATATGGCTATTAATCATACAGGTATTCTAAAAACATAAAATATGTTTACATTATTTAGCTGGTTAGGTTCAGTGATGGTAATGAATGTTGAGAAAAAAAAATTAAAAATTTGAAAACTTCAAATATGATTTACTCAAAACGTAAAATTTTGGATTGTTGTGGTCTTGTTCTAGGGGTGCGATAAACATCGGATGGCTTAATTTTTATTCGTATAAAATTAACCAGATAACAAATAAATAAGTGATTGACAGCAAATTGTTTTCTTAAAAAAAGTATTATGGTGAAATCCATCCATCTTTTCTTTTTGTTGTCAAGAATTTTTCGGTAATTTTTTTTTACAAAATAAAATTTACCATTATAATTGTAATTTCTTTGAATACGTGAACTATGAGAGTGATAGGCGCATGCATGAATGGCCACACAGATGTCTGTACGAGCGCCAGGTTACGTATGTCCAGAGAGTGAGTTTAAATGTCGGAGAGTTTTCATGAAGCTGTTTAAATTTCTGGAACGAAAAATGAAAAGGTACCAAGTATTTTTTGGTTGGTTTTTAATGTAAATGAAAGATGGAATCCTTCTTTTGAAGTAAATACCGCAATGTATAAGATCGTGCAACTTTTATCCACGCAAGGAAGATGTTCTGCACACATGATATCAAACTGGGATTACGAATGCGAATAGAGAGGTTCTATGTGTTGTCGATTATTTTGTATAATGAAAGCATGAACGCTTACCAAAAAATCTATAAGGTGACTTAAAGCATTCAAGATGAGGATCTACAGAAAATATTCAAAATATGCTCTATGGATAGTGTTACGAATGAAGGAAGAAAAATCGAGATGAGATCTACTGAAGAATGTTCTAAATACGTTGTGTGGACAGTGTTACGAATGAAGGAACAAAAATTGAGATGAGGATCTTCAGAAGATTATTAAATATATGCTGTATGGACAGTATTAAGAATGAAGGTGTTATGATTCAGATAAAAAAGAAAAATTAAGTTATTAGAAGCTTGAGATCTTGCACTTCATAAAACAGGGAAAGACTGCCGTCGGGCCCTAGAAGAAGGACAACATCATAGCTGAAAATCCTGAGACAGTGGTCTTACTAGTCTACTCTTAGGTTTTCAGTGTATTCAGGGTCGCATTAAGGCAGGATTCTACTTGGGACCTCAAAAAAAGATTTTTTAACGAATTACGAATTTTTTATGAGATTATGAATAAGGATATTGATGCAGGGTTTATATTGTGCGATATCGGGTGATAATTCAAATGTAATCTCATCACCGGAAGCCACTGTGTTACAACATGTAAATTTGTGAAAATTTAATGAAAGAATATCGCTCCATAATTCGGCATAACAAGCTTTGTGCTTTTTTGCTTGCATCCAAAAGCGAACAATAAATATGCGAAACATGTTAAATTCATGCTCTGTTTGCAGCTAGGTACGATGAACGTATTGTTATTGTGGACGTGATTAAGCAGAAATATGAATATACTTTAATGACAAATTTAATAATAATGAAACCATATTTTTGAAACACGACATGATATTTTATTTGATTACAATGCTTCTGTGAATATGAAATTACAAAGAGCAATTTTGTAATTTTTTGTTTATTAATTAAACACATTTTGTGATGTGGAGATTAAAATAACAAATGTTCTATACGAACCTTATGTTTATGTGAAGATTCGATTCCCGACGTTTCGCCGGGGTCGTACCACAGCGTTTTCAGGAGAATGCCATGAATCAAGGACTTATTATTATTTGCGCATACGCAGATTGTATGCACTTTGTGGAGGTGTGTTACTTCCTTTTACGTAAGGAGTCTTTAGTTTGCTACTGATACAATATGAACTGACTATGTCTTCGGATTTTTCTATGTCGTATTTCAAAGGTGCTATCATAGTAATATGAATTAATATACCTACCATATATTTGATAATTTAGATGTTATCTCTATTGAAATTTTGATGATTGTACATTTCGACAGATTCCTTTACAAATGTAGGTACATGGTGTGATTCTGTAGGTAGGATTTTTGTTTTATCCAATCTGATTCAATGACTACATGCAATCTATAATATATAAAACAAATATATACACCTTTACACAAGATGTTGCCCCCTCCAATTATCATTTGTTTTGATCCTTATATAAATACTGGATACAAAAAAAATCATTTGAGTCATAAAATTAATCATAAAAAAGTAATTAAAAATTACCTCGAAATGAAAGAGGGTTATAAAAATGATGAAAAATTGTTTTTTCTATAAGTTTTAAATTATTTTAATTTTTAATAAATTATTTTTGCGATATTTAAAAAACTTTTCGGTCCCTTATTAATTAATTATGCAAAAATTGACGAGCGTGTCATACAAATCTTCTCTCACTGCATATAAATATGATAATCATAAGTAACTTCCTACAAAAACATTAAATTTATAATATTTGAAAAATAAAGATTAGTTGTTCCAGGGTATAATTAAATTTTAGAAATGAAATTAGAATAAATACTAACCTGACCACGCCAGACGATTTTTTTTTTGGGATTATTAATTTTCTTTCCAGAAAAAGTAAACAAACCGCATACAGTTTCTATATTGCTTTGCGTTTTCCAGATGAGATTTCCAGCTCCGCAGATCCGAGGTGAATAAGATGGCGTCTTATTCGTTAGAGCAGTCTCCGGAGATGGCTTTCATAACGACGCGTGGTCGCGACAAATGCGACCATTATGTGGTGCTATCTCGCTCACGGCGACAAACATATTACGTGACAATAAAATATTTAATTATACATTCAGAAGTTAGTTGGTATAATGGTAAATATTCAAAATATTTTATATTAAAATAAAACACAAATTACTTTGTTTTCACCACTTTATTAGATTAAAAAATCTACATGTTTCGAGAACAATGTTCTCTTCTTCAGGATTATTGTGTACTAAAGATCTTTAAAAGTTAAACCAAGCAAATGTGTTACGGTGAAGGGTCGGTGAGGGGGTAGGTGAGGGGAGGGGGAGGTTCGAGGTGTTAATTATTATGGGTCATTTGGACAATGTGGAATTTTAAGTGGAAAAATATTCAAAATAGGATTATGCAAAAATTTCGTCTGTGTATTTTTTATATTAGACTTAATATTAACTTTTTTCCTAATTTCGATCTTTGAATCGATTTGAATTTGAATCTAAATCGATTTACACAATAATCCTGAAGCAGAGAACATTGTTCTCAAAACATGTAGATTTTTTATTCTAATAAAGTGGTGAAAACAAAGTAATTTGTGTTTTATTTTAATAATAATGTCACCACAAAGTTCAAGCCTTCATACAGAAGAAGAAAAAATATTCTTCGAACAGTTAATATTTTATATGATCAAATTTTTAAGAAGACATACTGGATTTTGTCTCCAGAAGGGAATCATGATTAATAAATATATATTATACATATATGTTTTACAGAGACGAAGCTATTTGTATCACACTCTTCTATCTTGCCACACCCCTTTTGCTTCTACCACATTAATTTCGCATACACGTTTTTCGATTGTTGTTTTAACAGGGCCATCCTCCAATATTTGGTTTAGCTGGTCGAACCAGGTCATTAACGAACATATTTTGTTCCCGTTGCCTTTTCTTTAAAAAGAGACATTTAAAAAAATTATATATGGTGACCTGGGGAATATAGTGTGGATGGGCTCAAAAATGGGAACGGTCAATTAATCAGAGGTCATAATTTAGATATAACAAAGAACAAGAAGCAAGAGCTTTGTACCTACGTCAACTAATTTGTAATATTTATATGCAAATCGATTCCTGATAATCTTGCAACCGAAATAATTCTATGAATATACCAACCGTGAGTATCTAATCTATGAGTACATTCTTGCTACTTTTTTCTTTTCTTACTTACCTACAACGTTACACTGCATCTACATACATAAGATCCAGGTAGAATCGGATTTCTTCTTCATCACACTACTTAATTGGTGACCATATAATTTACACTACTGTATATAACATGTTTTTTTTTCAGATATTATTAGAACGGTTGTAATAAACAAACACATGAATGTTTAATTAATTCATTCAGCAAAATAAAATAAAAACACGATTTAAAAAAAAAAAATTAAATCGAGATGCGAACACGGAATACGTGTCACATCAATATTCTTACTATTTTCAAACGTAGTTAAACGTTTGTGCTATGAAAATAGGACTATCTTACTGGTTTGGAGTGAGATTGGAACCCGCGACCTTTGGATCACGTGGCAAGAACCCTATCCTCACGACCCACAAGCTACTTTTATAACAACTACTCTACAGATTCATAAAAGCTTGGCGGCCTTCGAAGCGCAGTGGGTATGACACTGACTTCCCACACCGAGGGTTCCGGGTTCGATTCCCAGTGAGGTCACAATGTCAATCTATGTGATTTACTCAAGCCTGGGTGTTTTGTGATATGTTTCGCTTCTGTAATTGGGCCTCATGGCCTGTTAAAGCATAAATAAAAAAAATTAAATACGAATGTAGATTATTCACTAATCTGCTAAACAGCTAAACATATATGTATAGATATACGTCTGCTCTTTATCAACTAAATTGCTTTTATATCTTTATATACTATATTTAATAATAATATCGTATGTAGGTGCATTATGTTTATTGTGTTTACTTATTTATTTTTTTATTCATAATTTTTTCTCTTCTGTTTTTTAGTATTTTTTTATTATTATTTTTACAATTTATTTCATGTTTATATCTGTTAGTATGCTTTTTTATGTTTGACACATGATTTTAAATAACTGTTACACAGCTACAAAACTACAATGACACTCAGGAGTGGCGATTACAAAAATTAAAAGAAAAATATATATAAATGTTAATTTGGATCTTAATAAATAATAAAAAATAACTTACACGAGATTTTATTATTTTTAAACATACGGTGTTTTGGCCTTTGGTCCTCTTATTATGCACCCCAGATGCCATACGGAAATGTGCAGATTTGTGTCACATGCACGGTGTTCTTTCTGTAGCAAACCATTTTTTCATTTTTATTGCATCATTTCAAAGTTCCCATCCGTTCGCTGCCTAATTTGTTGGACGAGAACCAAACAATAAATTTAGCTCAACATTTTGAATTCACTGCTTTATTAACAAAATTTTAAAATATTTAACAAAAAATGTGTCATTGATAGTGGCACGAAATTGTAGAAAAAAAAACGACACGTAATCGAGGATTGCCCCATTTTTTAAAACCCTGGAAGTCTATCGAATGTGCGAAAATATGCAAGAATTTTCTAGAGAAAAACATTTCGTATAAAATATGCAAGCCACGCGCGCGGCTACAGTGTGCTTTGACAAGCGAGGTAAGACCATAAAAACCGAAGCAGATCCTGTGCCAGTATTGGCGACCAACGATTAAAGTAAGAGAGTACCTACCTGCGTGCAAATATTTCGAGAGATCGAAACAGTGCGATAAGAAATTAGGTAGTTTTATGACGGACGAATATTCTAAAATACAATTATGAACAATTCCACAGACGAGTGACTCGTGACTGAAAAAAAAATTAATTAAATCTGTGACCCAGTGACTTTATTTAATAAAGAATTAATTAAGTGTTTCATTTCGTCTCTAATCTCGCCACGAATCCGTGACAATATAAAAACTACAAATTTATTTTTTTCATTTTTTTTTCAGGTAGGTACGAATGATCAATTTTTACATTCTGAAAAAGCGGGCTGTGCGAAATAAAAAATAAATAAATTATTTTAAATTGTTAAAATAAACTCAATTTTGTAAAAATGGTTTAATGTATATAATGTAAGATATGGTAATTTTTTTTTTGCAAATGAAAGTTTTTCTTATGTTGCATCGTAGAAAACAATGTTTGCAAAATTTTCAAAAAATCGGAAAAATAATTTTTGAGATATTTCATCAAGAAATCTGATAAAGGGAGAATCATTACCAAAAATTAGAAAAATCATTTTTTACTACTAGCTTAGCTTGTTATGGTTAGTTTTGTTACAGCATTGAGGCGTCGTGCTCTCCACTGAATAGGTAGCGAATCCATTTTAGATTTTTTGGATTGTGTCATTAAACGGGTCAAATGTATGTGTTTTGAAACACTACCAATGGTACATGAATATATTATAGTAATTACTGCTACATTCAAAAATTTAAAGGACACCATGAATTTAAAAGAGCCATTAACAGTACTCGGCTAACTTGGTGATTAATTCATGAATGAATTCAACAGCGGATTTAGTCCAAGTACACGATCAGCGAGGTTTAGCAATATTGGAAAGGATAATTTTTTTCATAAGTGACTACTCTCCAAGAACCCAAATTATTCGGATTAATTGCATTCAGGGGCGGTATGTAGGTACTTGTATAATGAAATATCCGAATATTAAATCTAACAGCAAATTAGGAAGTGTATACAAACAAAAATACTTCATCGATTACACTTTCTGCAAGAAGCAATACTTCTAGGAGGTCTAAAAAATGTTTTTTTTTTTAATTTCAGGCGTATTCAAGGGTATACGTTAATAATTCGGATTAATGTCATCATATATATACACATAAAAAAGAACATTGCCTCACACTCTAGTCAAAAATAGATATCTCATGACCAGCGGCGACATACATTTACCGGTTCATGGGGAAGACTAATTTCAACCACAGATGGCGTTAGCGTAAGTTAAAGTGAAACATGAACTTGTTATATCATATATAAATCTGCTTTTTTAGATATGGTGGGCAATTATGAGTGAAATTAATAAACGTCACATTGTATAAAGTGATTACTTAAGCCAGCCATATGATGATCGTTAGCTCAATAAACACTCAAAGTCTTCCAAATCAACATTCCCATAGCATCGCCTCTGTAAGACTTCTGTAACTGATAACGATCCCTCTGTTGACAAAAATCCAGCGACTATGTTCTTGAAAAGAATTAGAACATACTTAAAGTTCTGTATAAGCATATTCTTTAGCGGTCCATGGGATTCGTAAGTACTCGTGAGGAGAGACACAGAAGAGCGCTATCTGTCCCTTGTCATTTCCTTTTGGGTCCAGTATCCTGGACCCTCGCTAACTTCTTGCATAATCTATCTTTTTTCAAAATTATTCGACCTTCTCCGTTTTGATATTCTCTTCGATCTCGGTCCTGTTAACAAATGTATAAGAGCTTTGCGTATTTATTAAAGGACACATCTGATCCCTGTCTCTGTTAAAGGTATTTGTTAAAGGACACATCTGATCACTGTCTCATTCACTGCAGCCTACTATGCTTTCACATTCCTCAGGATATCTGGGGCGGTATATCCTTCCTAAAGATCCTTGTTCTTGAAACTCCTTTGTTTTCCAATTGGGATATCTCTAATTTGGCTATGAATCTTGCAATACTTTATTTCCAAAGACCTGCAACCTTTCTTCTTGTGCTAATGTGAAAAACCAAACATTATACCAACAGGAAGCATGCAATCATTATCCGTATGAAAAAGATGTTCTGCAGTCGTGATCCCAACTTTGGATTACGAATTCAAATGTACAGATGCTACGTATTTTCGGTATTATTTTATGGAGTGGAAGCATGGACGCTTATCGAAGAATTGATCAGGTATTCGAGATGTGGATCTACAGAAGAATATTCAAAATAAGCTGGATGGATAGAGTTACGAATGAATTACGAACTAACGTGTTATGGTTCGGATGAATAAAGAAAAATAAATTATTTAAACAATAAAAATCCAAAAACATCAATATCTTGGACATGTGATGAGACATTCAGGGAAGTACGATAACTTGCATCTCATAATACAGGGAAAGGTTGTCGTAAGTCGGGGCCATTTCTTTCTTGCTGATATCATTATTCCTTGTCAATTTTTTTGTTTCCAAATATTAAAACTATTTTACCGTTTCAAATACTGATTTTTATTTTATCATGCTTCTGATAGAAACTATAATTTAACTTTTAACTTTAATAAAAGAAAACAACAACAACAAAAATACAGACATGTTTGGACATTTTGTGCCTTGACAAACTAAGGGCCTTTAAATGAATTATTTATTTTATTATATTTATCAAAAATAAACAGTCTTCTTACTTTTATTTATATTTCTTTATAAAGATACAAAATTTCGTACGACTTTTATCCTTTTTTTATATAAAATGAGATACGGAGCGCATCAAAATTGAGTACTTTGTTCAAAAGGATAAATTGGGCCAGCGTTGCCTGAATTCGGCTTTATTTGCTCTTTTGTTGTTTGATGTTTGCAGTCATCTGGGTCATTTCCTTTCCATAACAACTGTCTCTGCCCAGATGAGAAACATCCTGCTGGATAAAAAATGTAGGTACGTATCTTTGGAATATTTTTTCATCCGATTCTTATTCACCTGATCCATAAGTGTACATCATTTTTGCGGTATGAAGGCAAACGCAGCAATATCCAAACAAAAATAATGCAGTCATCGAGGATTACTAATTAATAATATACTGAATTTGAGATATTTAAGAAAATATAATCTAGCAATAAATAGATCTAGAAATCAAAAAAGTATAAATTAGTTTATATATATATATATATATATATTTAATACGAAATAAATAAATGAAATAAAGAGAAATACACAAATATCAAATAATAAAACTGAAAAATTAAATGCTGGAACCTGGATGCGAACCACGGACCTCTGTGTTTCGCGCACAGCGTGTTACCAATTTCACTATCCCAGCGACTTAACAAGTCGTCAATATTTGATAGTTATATGTTTCTCTTTGAATTATTAATTCACTTATTTATATTATTCCATTTTTATTCGTTTATTATTTTTTATTTATTATTTTATTATTTTAATTTTTCAGTTTTATTATTTGATATTTGTGTATTTCTCTTTATTTCATTTATTTATTTCGTATTAAATATTACGGGACTCGTTTCCTTAAATAAATGAAAAAATATGTTTAATAATATATATATATATTTTTTTTTTTTTTTTGATATTTATTACATTAAACATATGCCAAACTGCACAGCAGTTACGGCATGGTTGCCTTCAATATTTGACAATAATTTTTATTGTATAATGAAGATAGTAGGTCATTATCGAGTGTTGCATGTTTTTTTACAAGTGATACATGATATGTAATTATAAATTAATGTAAGATTAGGTACATAGCTTTAATATATATTCTTTTAGCTTGTACTTTTTTGAAGCCAATGGAGTTTTTTGTCTTGTATCATCTTAAAGAATTTTTATCTTTTTTATTAAAGATTCTTGGCACAATATAATCTCTTTTTCTTTCGCCATACACGTTGTTAGTGATTGGTATTCTCATTGTTCGTCCTGTCGATCTGATTGCATAGTTATGGTGCATGTCAGGTGTATATTAATATTATTTATCATTTCTTCTAGTATTATATTATATTTTACTTTTAGGTCTATTGGTAATATTTTGCATACTTTGAATAATTTATTTTAATCATCCTTGTACACACATTAAGTTCTATTATCTACTATTATAAGTTTTAGGAATCTTAATTGTAATATAGTTATCATTGGTGACAATTCAAAACATTTTTTTTTTGGTTTTGCTGCCTTTAGTTTTATACTTCACATTTTTAAATATTGTAAATGTTATTTTCAACAAAATTTCTCAAATAATATTTAATATATTGAAAAATAACTTTGATTTTTATAAATACTCCCTTTATATTAACTCGTTGCGTCTGCTTGCTTGAAGAAAAAACTTTGGATCGATTTTTAACCCTTTTCTCGTAATTCAATCGAGCTGAAACTTTGCAAGCAGACTCGTGGCGACGACCAAGAAGATATATCAAATTTTCGTAAAAAAAAATTAATAAATTTTTGGATTTTTCAAATTTTTAATGATTTTTTCATACAACTTACCAACGATTTTTGGAAATTCTGTATTACTCCCTTTCGCAGCGTCGCTCGACTGAAGCCCAACGCGTAGGTTAAGCGCCAAACCAGTTTCCACTAGTAAATGAGTAAGGGAGTATAATAAAAACTTGTCTTTTATGGGTCACTTTTTTTTAGTACTTTATTATGTTCTCAATTAGACAGAATATTTGTTACTTTAAACTTTTTTTAAGGAGGTGTCAGAATCATTTTGAATTAAACAATGAATAATCTCCTAGTTTGTTTAAAATAAATTTCAATTTATATTTAATTAATCGGTCAATATTTCATTTATTTTGTAGACTTGTATTTTTTATTACACAATACATGCACAGTTAAATCTGCATCTAATGATGCAGATCTATCGAAATATTAAGAAATTTCTGCCATTTATAATTTCTAAATATTTATCGTACTATTCCAGGTCAGCAACTGATGGATATTTTCTCGACCCTGTTGCTCTTCTTCTTTCTTCTATCTTTACTTCTACTACTGTGAATCTGCATGTATTGTATCTCACGGGAAACGTAGTGGAAAAATTTATTTTTTTAAATTGATGGTAAATCAAAAGGGGTACGAACTTGATAGAAAAGTTATTGAGTGCAGATTATCTTTCGCCACCTTGGTATATATTGGCATGCAAAATTAGAAGAGGTAGACCTATAGCATCAGCAATTCTGGAAGAAGTACAAATATAACATATTTATTATTATGATGTATAGTGCAAGGAAGATCACCAATGAAAAGCCAGATGTAATATAAAAAGAATAAAAAATGTCTACATTAAGAATAATTTTTAGGAAAGAGATATGTGTTGTGTAAATTTTAGAAACTTTCTATTATATTAAAATTGATGAATATCATTTGTTTATCTGAAAGCATAAGTTTCCTCAATTCTCAAGATCCTACAAAGCGCTGTTTTCACAGCCTTAACTCGCAACCGAAATAAATATTATTTTCTATTTAACAGCACTCTGCTTAAAAGATTATTTTTCTTTTCTTGAGAAAACTTGAATGAATGAATGAAAGAAAGAAAAATTTATTTTCAAAAAAATAATTTCAAGAAAAAAATACATGTTTTCTAAAAGAAATTAATTTTTTTTTTGTAATTTATAAACCACTAGGACATTAAAACTATTAATAAATATAAAACTGAAAATAAAATCGGTAAAAGTACCTACGTCATTTTTGACGGGTTATGAGTACTTAAAGTACGTGTAACAAATAATAATAATTATAGTATCATATAAATGATTGAAGCGTCTTTTTTTATTATCAGAGTACTATTTTTTAAAAATAAAATTTTTAGTACTATTCTTCATTTTGGTTTAAATTGTCATTTTTTACATCTGATTAATCATTTCACGCTTATGTAACTTTGGATCTCTATTATTGGTTTGCTAACTGTACACTTGTCACTGTATCACTTTAAATCATTAAACTGCTGAAATTCCATACATAAAAAAATATATCTCGCTAATTTTTTTTCTCATATTTTCTCAAAATTTTCCAGCACTCTTTATTTTCTTCCTCATGTTTTGTTAAAGTCATAAAATAATTATTTATCGTATGGATCGAGTAAAACCAAATAATTATTCAAAATAATTTCTTGCCGTCGGCTCATTAATATAATCATTTGGATATAACTTGTAACCCATGAATCAACACAGCAAGTTGAAACATTGTTTGTTTTCTTCCGTCGTCTTTGCAAAGTTTTGCATATTTTTGCAGCCACAAATGCACTTTTTGTGCAAATAATATCCCAAGTTTGTTCGCCTCCCTGTTCCCGGACGAATGTTTTAAATATACATATTTCACTAGGAATTATTCCTGAAATGTTTTACAACCCCATGCTTGTCCTAGTGGTTGTTTTCCTTCCGTTGTGCTATTTCTCTTCACAGTGGAAATATCAACGAGGGCTATTTATGTTTTATTACATTTTACATACATGTGTACATTAATAACGCATAGAGAAATTCGTCATGTATAATTTATAATTTTTTTAAAACACATGAATGTTTATATTTATAGCATTAACTTTTCTGAATTTTTCAATCATCATTTGGAAACAAACCATGATTTTGATAGGGCTTAAAATATTTTTTAAGTATATTACACGGGGTTACAATAAGATAAATTATAAATTGGAAAAAATTTAAATAGCAAGTAAAATATTATAAATAATCTTTTAAATTTGTTTTCACATAAGTAACTTATTAGTCATTTATGCCTTATGCTTATTTTTTGTTTTTGTTTAGGTATGTCAATACCTTACTCAAATTTAATTTTTTATATATTTTTTTTTATTAATGATAATATATTATCAAAAGTTTTTTTTCCATTATTGAAGAAGGAATAAATATGTTGTTAATATTACTTAAATTTAATTGATTCTTTCGTTCATAAGAATATTCTTTAATGTTAAGTTTTTTGGTCTATTCTGCCGTACGAATCCGAAGTTCAATCTTTCCCAGAAATTGTGTTTATAAGATTTATTTATATTCTTTCTTATATCAGTTAAACAAGTTAAAATAATACAAAGGAATCGATATTTTGTGCGTAAACATGTTTCATTTTTTTCAGAAGAAATGAGCATGCTTACTGCTTAAATTGTCATTTTTTAAAGACGTTTAAGATAAATGATTGTGTCAAGTTACTCACAGAGACTAAATAAAATCCCTCAAATAGTAATAAAAAAATACGGCCAAAGTTCGTTTTTTTAAATATAACAGAACAAAGGATTGTTTCACAGAATCCACAAGGAATTTTTTGTAAGCTTTTCGAGATGCGTTTTTCAAATCTGCAAGTAAGATTATCCGGATCTTCCTCTCCGTTGTCGTCCGGATTAAATGCTCCCCTCCAATTACTTTAAACTCGGTGGATAAAGAATAAGAATAATAAGTAGACTATAATGAAACACTAATGCATCGAGTTATTGAAATGATTTACTTATAATAATCTTTTTTTAAAACCGGTCGAAATATGAGCTTGTAAAATCATAATTTATCAGAATTTTCGTATCATTTAATTTTAAATGCTTTCGATAAAGATATGGATTCATTTATAATTTAAATGTTGACCATCATGTTCTTTAATTTGGAAATGTCATAGATTTACAGGTCGACCACAATCAAAAGACCATTTCCTAGTTTTGAAGAAAGCGGGGGAAAGTTGCCTGGCAAGCCCTTATTACAAGTCTCAATACGATATTCCAAATAAATATATATTTTTTAGTTTAAAAAAGGTTACTTACTTAAAGAAACTTCTTTTGTGTTCATTTTTTGCATCGTAACAACACATTTTTTTTGCGCACATTCTTTTGAATGCGGTCTAGCTATACTAAAATATACTGACATCATCTTACGAGAATTTCTTGGTACATGGTCTGATTCTTAATATATAGTCCGAATGTACAATGTGCTAGTAAATTCAGAAACAATTATAAAAAGGTTAATTAATTAAATCCTTAAAAAATAAAAAAATATATTACTGCTTCAAGAGACTCGGTTTGGAATGAAATTTTTATAAATTAATAAAAAACTTCTATTATAAAACAATCATTACGTCAACTAGGGGGTTTATTATGCAAATATATTTTTAAATATGACTTAAATATATGCTAGGGGGACATTCTTCTGCTGTGTCTCCTAAAGAAAGTGCTTAGTTCATTTCTGCACAATTTTATACCTGGTCGGAAACGTCGAATTTTAAATCGTTAGAAATAAATAAGATATGTCAAATGTACTCATATGCAAACTACTCAATTTTATGTAAAATAAGAAATATTATTTTAAAAATATATAGTTAATTTTCCCTTATATTTTATTCAACTGTGATTTTTTTGTATATAAAAGATGACAACGGAAGAAATATTAGATAGTTGAAAAATGAAATGTTAGTTAAATTAAGTTTTTGAAACCGGTTGGTTAAAAGTGGTTATTCAAAATATTTTATAAATTTTGTTAAGATAAATAACAAACAATAAAAATATGACGATGGAAAAGTTTTTTTAAACATGTAATAATAAGATACAAACAAATTATAAAATCTTTTTTTAAATGTCAATCTACAAAGTTGCTCAACCAATTGAAAAAATACTAAAAATATAGTTTATGGATCTGGTCATTTCATCAAATAGTAGATTGATCTCTTTTCTCTGGCCTTTCACCTTTCTAATTACTATGAACTTCTCAATGTTGCATTTAAATCGAAGTTTTGTGAGTATTGCTGTCCAAGGAATTCTAAACCTAAGCTTCATTTGTTTCTTTTCTCACTTTTTGCATGTTTCCACTCTGTAGAAGCATACAGAAAAAATATGACACTTAATGTGATGTTCTTTTTATTTAACTTTGGAGGAGAACCGCGAAGGAAATCGAGTATCCAGATAAACTCGATGTTCCGCTATGAATATCATTTATTAGCGTGAATTTCACGTGACAATATTAATTTATTGAATAATGTAAGATAATCCGACCTAATCTAAAAAATGGTTAGTGTTTGTTATCCCAACACTCAAAAAATAGATGGAACATTTATATTAGACCTCTGGAAAGCAATTGTGAATCTGCATGGTCTAATAAATGTTGAGGGATTTATAAGGGTGGAGTGTAAGGGATTTATAAACATTGCCATTAAAAACCCATCCTGTGTTTCTATGTCAACACGTACTACGAGGCAATATCATTTTTAACGGCCAACAGTTATAAAGGACTGGCATATAAATGATTTAAAATAAAAAAGGCAAGAACATCAATAATTTGTTACACATACATGGATTGTGGTATCGGACTTCTACGATTTCTGACCGTTATTAATAAATAGCTCTTTATTTGATGTCGAATAAATTGGTAGAAATTTAAAGAAAACTAATATTATATAAAATAAGAAGTTATTCATTTTATTTTCAAAATTGTTAGAAACCATTTTGTTACACATCTCCTAATTTATTCATCCAAAGGGTTAAAATATTAATAACAAAGTTTTTTTTTTTTCAAAATGATAAATTGATGTACATGTGTCTTGACGATTTTCTATTTTTATAATTGTTGGGGTAGCGACCGCCAAAATAAGAATATTGATATTTTTAGGAAAGGTCGGATTATCTATCCCGGGGATAACTTTATCATCCCGCACGATTGCAAAAACTTTCAAACAATCAATGAAACTCTTTAAAAAGTTTTATTGGTTTAGTGTCTGCCGAGCTGATCGAATGAGACATGTGGAATAATTTTTCTCACAAATTCGACCTTTGAGTCGATCGTGGGTCTATGGCCTCCGTCTGTCGATTTTAGTCTAGCCACTGTTTGAAGATGAATGGGCGAAATAACTTATTGCTTAGTGTTGCAAAATAAGCACGTGTGTTTTACGTTTCAAATGTTTTTTATATTTCATATTTTACAAACGTGTTAAATATTTGATGGCAATGTTCATAAAATGAAAATAATTTAAAAAAAAAACACAAAAATACTTCGTAATATATTTATTTTTAATATCCTTATTATTATAGATATATTTTAATATGGCCGATATTATAGGTTAGAATAGCACTAAAATATGACATATATTATTTTAAATAATATAAAAAATTAATGTTAGTAAGGGATCTACCATAAAACGGTAGATCTATTTAAAGAGTATATTGATGATATCATAAATAAATAACTAGGATTTAAATTCATATAAAAATTCATATCACAACTAAAAATAAAATAACAAATATATCACAAGTGTGGATCAAAAATAATTAACATTATATGTTTATTTACATGGATGAGATCAATGTTATCAATAATTGAATTAATTTCTTTATAACATAAATACGTACATATTTCGTGAAACGCCAAAAATTTCACATATTTAATGCTACGTGATGAAATTTTATTCATAAATTTGAAAAATTTAAAGAAAAATTGCTTTCATCATTTATTTGTCTAAACAAATGTTTGATGAATTTTTCTTCGTAATTATTTTAAATAATCCTTCGATACCTTGGAACTCCAAGTTTTCAACTTGTTCGGTCGCATTCATCCTCTTGACTTCTTCTCTAAGTCCACCAGTGCATTGAAAATATTATACATAATAAATATCTCAATGGAAATATTTAAATATATATATTGCAAAGGAAATTTAACTCAACTAATATAAACTAGTCAAAATTTAACCAAAAATAAACACCTCGCTTAAAACATTCCACAAAATTATGACTCAATGAAAATGCTTCAATCGCAGGGTTATGAAAGTTTACTAGGGGCATTCGAGTTTCTCGCACACGTCCATATGATTGCAACAATAATGGAAGTAGACATCGTACTGAGAATCAATGCTTCTTTTGCGCTTATTTTTTCTTTTGATGACCAGGGTGCTGTTGATGGGAAGTCGATCGTAGTCGATGAGGTGAAATTGGGGAGTTAGTCTTCTTGGACGCTCGTGGTTATTCGCCATGCCTGTAGTAGTGTCTGAAATTTAAAAAAAAAAAAATTCATTACAACCTTTGCACTTATTGACATATAACGCGTAAACTACAAGTATTGGAACAGACTACGAGAAAAAAAAAGCAGAATTAGGAAACTACCTATTTTTATTTTTTATTTTGTGAATATTCAAGGCCATACAGCTTTTAAAGGTACACATTACCAAGAAATATTGAGTTCATAGAAAAAGTAAAGTTCAAAGAAAGAATACTTTGGTTTATAGAATATAATATAAAGTACATCGAAAAATACAATAATAAAACAAAAGTTTTGTAATATCAACTTTGTAGTGCAGGCAAAATCAGACAGTGGATCCTAATAATTTCTACATTGCAGAACATTGAAAAATAATATGTGGGAAAAATAAACTATACGTAAAAAAAATCCCTTCGAAATATTGTAAATCATGGAAATTTAAAATGCCAATTAATTTTTAGGAAGAAATGTTTAATTCAGTGAAAATTTTGAATGATCTATATCAAATTTGAAAGATAAGCATGAGATATAATATATTTGAAAGACAAGCATAAGACATAAGTCTGTTTAATCTATTTATCTGTAAGTTTAATATATAATTTTGAATTTCTGATTGGCACTGAAAGTTATCTTCTGCCTGGTAGACCTGGCAGAAACATGATGCATTAAAAATGATTTATTTTAGCTTTGCAATACACACAATATGAGTTAAAAATTATTACAAAGTAAAATAAAACGAATTTTAAATTAAAATATGGCCCAACAAAATAACTACCAAATTCTTTAATGACATTGTCAATTAATTTACTCATGTATGGTTACTACAAAGTTTGTTAGTTTTTTAGATGATTAATTACGTTCAACCACAAAATTAACGCTATAAACCTCAAAAATAAAACAAAAACATCCTTAAGAGTTATCCTTGCTATATTAATCAGTTTCTTTAATATTCCATCTGCCAATGAATAATTTTAAATGACCCATAATAATTAACACCTTGAACTCCCCACCTCCCCTCACCTACCCATCAAAACCAGCCTTCACCGTAACACATTTGCTTGTTTCAACTTTTAAAGATCGTTAGTACACAATAATCCTGAGGAAGAGAACATTGTTATCGAAACATGTAGATTTTTTAATCTAATAAAGTGGTGAAAACAAAGTAATTTGTATTTTATTTGAATAATTTAGCTCATATTCCAATAGATATATTACATAATAACAAATGCGTAAATAGAACTTCAACAATTGCTTCATACTTTTCCAGTTAGTTTCTGAAAATAATAATGATTAGATAATGACGATTCTCATTCACGTGTCTCTGTAGCCAGCAGTTTGAAGAGGAGTTTCAATAAAGATAGTCGGTAGCGTTCTTGATCTTTGTAGACTTAGAATTTATTTCTCCTTTAAGCAACTCCCCCGATAAATTGTAAATTGAGTCTCAGCTAGATCCAGAATAATCTTCCATGGATCTTCAATATTTCTAACATTGAAACATCCATTGCACGTGTTTTCTCAGGGATTCCAAGCATCTCTTACTTGCCCTTAACTTCTGTATTTCTACTTCGTAGAGATAAATGGAAAAAGCAAGGGACTTAACTGAACGTATTCTATCATTCGTTGAACTAATGAATATATTCTTCGGGATTGTATCCAACTTTGAAATCGCATTTTTGTAATCCCAATTCTTTTTCTAAATTTGGCCGCGCTGTCATCATTACCGGTATTGGTGTTGGTTCTATTTATTCAACTTAATCCCTTGTACTTGCGCTGTGGATTAGTTATATATAGTTACATAAGTTATTAGTATACGTCATCATATTATATACAGATAGATACTAAACATCATATTAGGAAATATGATGATTTCTGGTTCTGTCGATAACGTTGTTTGAGATCAAAAATAAAGTGAATATAACACCACCTTTATCTATTTTACTAACTTGCTCATTTTGAATACTCAAGAATTTTTAACATTGTAACAACTAAAACATCATAAACCTGTGATGTTAATAGTATTATCCTTAAATATTACTACTTTTATTTGACTTTCCAACTTGTGTATAAACATATGTTAAGTAATCATTTCTTTAGGCAACATTAAAAATAGAGTTTACGATTACCTTCGCCGTCTATGGTGTGATGCGAGTGACGCCGGTATCGAAGGGGGCGGATACAGCTCTCCATGACTATCTGGCGGATATAGTCCAGGGAGCACTTGGTGTGGTCAACATCCTGGGCCTGCAGGCTCGTCACAATTAGGGTTGCGCAAAACAATAATGTCTGGAATGAAAATAAATTAATTAGTGTATGTGGATCAAAATATGGATAGTATTTAAGATTTGAGGTTTCACACATTTTATACGAACCGTATGGATATACTGAGAATTGATTCTCGACGTTTCGCTAGAGTTATATCAAATATACCTAAATTTGGATAATATTGTTAGAGTTACAATATATAATCCATAATACAATAATACTTAAGCATAAAATAGGTCATTATTGTCGAAACCATGAATATACCTACCTACTGTATTATAAGTGGTTGTAAAGTAATTAAGAATATCGTACCGATGGCGCACATAACTATGAAAAATGTTAATTTTATTTCTATCGGTCACACGATATGCTTGGGCTGAAATTATAAAATTTAATTATTTAATAAAAATACGTTTAATCATGAAATTTCAGTTTTCGGCATGAGGGAGATTTTAATTATTATCCAGGTTATAACCAAATATTTTTTCGACACATACTTAAATGTTGTCTTTTTATCATACTAATTTTTAATTGATTCATTTTAAATGACTTAAAATGGCTACAACTTTAAAACATTTTAAATACATAAATTAACTAACGGTTTCTTATTAATAAAAGGGAAACTGCGATCCTCGATAGAGAGCTTTATCCAGCAGAGAAGAAACACAAGCAGTTGATCATGATTATGATAGGAAATCAACCCATTGTTAGTTAGCTTTTTGGTCAGTATTTTTATCTTACTAATAGAAGACTTTCAACACAAATTATAGAAGTCTTACATAGACGAAGCTATTTATATGAGGTATCATTATCAGCTATGAAATCTATGTAATAATTAATGAGAAGGACTACAGATACTAGTATATGGAAGGTTTCAATTTAGAACATATATACAACTTTCAAAAATTTTATGTGTGGATGTGCTTACAACGGAACTGGTGAACGTTGCATTCTGTAGAGTGATCACTTAAGCCAGCTTATTCAGATTTTAAGCCCTGGGCCATCGTATAAAAGACTTCCAAACACGTTTCTCATTTAAATGGCCTCATCTTTGTGAGACTTCTACAATTTATCTACATTTAAAAATATTGTTAAGAAGACATTTAAATTGAATGAAATTATTTTCAATACTAGCTGTAACCCGCCAAAAATGACGGAATCACGTCTTTACTAAGCCCTAGTATATATTTATAATATCTTTTTGACGGCCCACGGAAAAGCGATCGTAGCAACATGCGTAGAACGGCCGATTTTGGTTTGCTGACCTGGGGTTCAAGCCCCATCACCGGCCATTTAATTTATTTATTTTAGCCGTGAATTCGAACGAAATTATGGGCGTTAAATTATGAAGTTACGGGGACAAACAGACAGATAGACAGACGAACGGACGGATGGATGAACCCAATAATACAATAAACTTAAAGAAAGCCACAAACCTACGCTCACAAATTTAACCTGATTAAGTTAGGGGGCAAACCGACAACGTTGAATGTTAGCTCCGATTGTAATTATTACATTTTGGTACAATTTATTTACCAAGTAATTTTTGTATTATATTGTAGGAATTCGTTATAGGTATTTTATGGTCGTCATTATAGTAACTCAAATAATTTGTTAATATTTTTTAGTTATTCTTCCAGAAAGAAGGAGTAAACAAGCTTGTTCATCAAACTAACAATAATCATAAAACTTTAATCTTCAATAATTTTGAATTGATTTAATACATTTCTGAACCTAATGTCTCAAGGTGGTCCATTGGTCACCACGTCCTCTTGAAATAAAACCCACAATCCCATTCAAATTGTCGAATCACTGACACGGAAACGGCCGATATCCGAAGCGATTTGGTTCAGAAGGGTAATAGCCCTTCCGCTGGTCATGACTATTGACCAGGTCCAACACATTAGAAATGAAATAGCCATTTCAAAATCGACTAAAATAGACCTTTACCATTCAAATTGTGTGCTTTAAAAGGGGATCTATTTTCTAGTTCCACGCTTTTCAATTACGTATGTATTGAAAATAAAAATTGCATGTAAGTTTCCAAGATGACAAATTACACGTGAAAATTAAAGCACTTATTATTGATCTTGAACTTCAAAATGAAATAAAAGTAATAAAAAAGTGGTAATCGCTATGGTATTGACTTTGTTGAAAAGATAATTTGAAGCCATTAATGTTTAAATAGAATTACGATACAACGATTCTCGAAATAAATTTGCACAATTTGCAAGCGTTGTCAGCTGTCAAATTGAAAAAAATGTTGCCAATTAGAAAATCAAACCTCTAAACAACACTATATCTCAATACTAATGACATAAAATTACCTTTTGAATAAATCTAATAAATATCAAAGCCACAATTTTTATGTCTTATTTAATTTAAAAAAATTTCAAACTTTTTTCAAATTTATTTCATTTTTTTCTGTAAAAAAACGTTAGTAAGCGTGGTAAAAAAAAACGTTAGTAAAAAATATTACTTAGAATGATTTCTTAAATAAATAAAGCAATTTTAACTAAAATTCATCTTAAAAATGAAATATTGAATAGATTTTTATTTAGGAATTTTAACGGCTTTAATCTGTTTTCATGAATTTAAAAATACCTCAGTTGTAAATATTAAAAAATGAATGGGTGGCAGTATTTTATAAAATTGTTCGGCTTTTCTTTAATTCAAACATTTAATCGTATAATTAATTTATCTAAACTTACCTAACCACATAAAAAAATACCCAAAATAGAGAAAATGTATCCTAATCTCACCAGGAATTGAACCTGAATCCTATAAAATCAGAAGCCAACGGCATGCCCACTATCCGATGAGAACTACTTTTACATAAACAAGTACCCACGTGGATGCGAAAACCTATTGTTTTGTAAGTATTTTTTATCTGTTAAAATTAATTAAATACTTTTTCTACGTTTCTACGATAAAAGTTACGTTTTAGAAAATAATAAAAAATGCGACCACTTAGGTGCATATGTTAGAAATCCACATTTGATAGATTGAAAAATGAATAAAATAAAAAAAATTAAAACTGTTATCGGCATGATTGTTAGGTTAAAAATGGATCACATTGATGGTTTTATCATATTGGACGGTGAACTATTAACATATATAGTAAGAATGATAATGTTGCGAGTGTTGATGGTATTTGAAATGGAGGATGGCCGCATGAAATAAATTGCCTTGGGAAGATAAACCAGGTACTGATGAATGGTCCTGATTCATCTAGGAGTATGCATAAGAATGTGTATGAATGTGAATAAAACGAGAATAATGAACAGAAGATTTCATCTGCCTATGATAGTTGGCTAGTTATTCATTCACAAATCATTAATTTATAGTCTTTATATTAAACACTTGTAAAAATATTCAGTAAAAAAACTTAAAAATGATTTTTACGTTAAACACATAAAAATACATTATTCATAGGCTATTTATTTATGATTTTTCAAAACAATTCATTTGAAACTTACGATGAGAGATCTCATTTCCAAAAATAAAAAACTGACCACTCTCAACACCATTCACCACCACTGTCAAAACAAGTCTGCGATTAAATTAACCGTAATACGGTTTTATATATGGCGAATAAACGTGCAAATATGCAAAACAAATAAATGTTTCTATACAAATGTTAATCAAACTAGGAATGCCAACAACGCTTAGAATTTTTTTATATTATCAGTACATTTTGTTTTGATTATTGTGCAGAAAAGTGCTGCCCGGTAATTGGAATTCACATGGCTCATTTCTTCACTTTTCAAACGCGTGCGACCTCGCAAAATGTGAGTTGCAAAATCAACACAGCGAAACTGTGCCATTGGTAACCCTTTACTCGCCAATCTATTAAATCTTTACCACCCGTACGCAGTCATACTGTCAACTCGTGTTACAGCAAGAAATTTACAGTTTATGCGATAGTAAAATGCTTATACTTGCTTAAACTTAAAAGGGAAAAGACACGCATGTACTATAGTTATAGAGGACATGACTTGGGTTTTTCTGGTCTGGGTACTTGGGTCTTGGATCAGCCAGGTTCAGGTAAAATAGCCGGACCTCATTCATTTTTTATTAATTAATTTATTTATTTTGTTTGGGAAAAATTAACAGCAAATCAACATCTTAACTAATACAAAATAATAGTTTATAAAATTATGCCAATTACAAATTTTCCACTGAATAAAGTAATTTAATTTAATTTAACTTAATTTAATTTAATTTAACAGCGAGTGTAGAGGGTGGAGGGGAATGTGGGACGGGAATAGAAGGGAAGATATAATGTACGAATTAGTTTGGGTGCGGTTGTGTAGATAATGTTTGTTTTATGTTTCTTATCATTGAGTTGAAAATGTCAATGTGGTGATAGTTAGTAGTGTTAAATGAATTTGTGGATCTGTACATAAAGAAGTTTTATTTTGAGCTGGTCTTACATAAGGGAAGATGAAAAGTAGGTGAGTGTCTGTTATTGCGAGTTGGGATGTGGTAAGATATTCGTTGAAGAAGTTCCGGACTATCAACTAGATTGTGTTATTTTGAATAACATCACGGTCATTTATACTAGAATTTTCTTATAGGAGCCGATGATATTTGTAAATAACTGAATCCAATGACTTACAAAAAAATATTTTGAAGCGAAAACAGACCATATGTATATCAATATATGTTTGTTGTTTTTTTAATTATTTTTAGTGTAGAATACTGTCTAGTAACATCTCTAACAATTTTTTTTTATTATGACTCTTATATATTTCTAAAAATATTATGCAGGCTATTTATGTATAGGGTGTTTTTTTAGTGGTAAAGAAATTTAAAATAAAATAAAACATTAATGGAATTAAATTACCTTTCCAAAAAATTCCAATTCCATAGCCATTACTACGATTTATATGTTTTTATTTTATTTTTAAAGTAATTTTTCTCTAAAAATAAATGCACTTCTATATATGTAGAAAATATATATTTACTGAATATTTACATATTTATTTATGAACTAATGATTAGTGAGGAAGAGACACATTTATTTTTGTATGTTTTTTGATTTTTTTATTGTTAATTTAATATGTGATCCTTTTTCGTCTTTCTACAAATAATTTTAAAGTATTGAATTAAAGAATAATAATGTTTAGTACAAATTGCTTTTCTTATTTTATTTTTCTTATATTCGTTTTTTTATTTAACTTATTTAAGAAAACAAATCGGGTTTAATTGGCTCATTAGTATTACTGCATAGGGAGAGAAAGGTTAAGAATAAAATATGAACAACGATGTGCATGACTCTGTTGAAAAGGATTATCAATCAAATCGCGAAAAAACGCAAGAAATGAGAGATCCTGGAATACCAGGGACCCACGTGGAATATATGGAATTCTTTGTCTCCGTTCCAGATATTTTTCTGAAATAATGGAAGGATTTATAACAGCGCCATTAAATCTTTTATAACAACAGTCTATAGACGGAGAACCCGGATGTTATTCACTGGATGAATGATCGTCTCATTTATTTGTGGAGAGATGCATCTTGGAGAAAGATAAAACAGGATTTCAGAACTCATTATTTATAACAATACTTTTATATGTATGTTCTGAGAACATAATTGAACTGAACTGGATTTTATCCACAAAGGGATATTTATTAATTAATGTTAATTATAGAAGTCTCTTGGAGACGTAATAGTACTCCTTATCAAATAGTACATGATTAAAAAGTACGTAATTTCAAACAGCAAACAACCAACCCTTTATAACGGATTCGATAAATTCAGTTTAGACCAAGACTGCCCATTCTGCTCAACTTTTCTTACTCTGTAACATTTACTATCTTATACTCACACATATCCAATAAAAACCTCATGATATACAAAAATTAATGGTTGTTTATGAAGGCAATCTCATATCTCGTACACTCAAGTCATCATATCATATACCTCATTATAATCCATCCTCTTTATTCTCACATTTAATTGGTAAACAACAGAAACCCAAGAAACCTCATTGACACTGCATTTAGTGCATTTTTATTCTTATTTTTTAAGCCTCAGACCTCAGTTTATTATTTAACACATCACGTACAAAAATATTCTCAATGTTTCCCTTATATTACGTAATTTTTTTATTATTTTGTGTTCTTTCTATATTTCTTAGAATATTTTTTCCTTTTTCCGTTCTAGGAAATTCTTAACGTCAAATTCACCACAAACGAGTGATCGATCTAGTTTCTGCCCCCCTGTCAGACTTTCCTGAAGGCTCTAGCGCCGATATTAAATCTACCCATCGAACAGTGACCTGGCACAATTAAAATATATTTGTTTTGACACGTGATCCATTCAATTTCGATGTTCAAATCTTCAATCGCTTGTCGGATAATTCAATACACCCAATATTATTAGATTTATTTTTATCAGTGCCCTCTCTAGCGCTTACTGTCACAAGTAATTGGAGGGTTAAGGGTTAGATAAATTGGTGACAAGTTTCGTGATGGTTTCGCAATTTACTCGAAAACTGTATATATTTTGAAACGCTCAGCCGTCAAAACAAGAAATACTTCGTGTGCTTCCTTGTCGTAACATTATACAATAACACGTTTAAACGTGCTTGAAATTGCAAAATTCCATGACAAAGATGGAAAAATTGTACGTGTTCGAAAATCATATTACTCATTATTTTATCTCTAGAATATCTTCGTGATTTAAAATGACATCATACAGACTGACGCATATTTTCAATTCAAATACTTGAAAAACTTATTACAAAACACTGAACGACTTATTTTTATTTTATTTAAGTAATTCGCCCATGGATTGCAATTTTTGCTGCCCTTACTAATTATACACGTCGGTATATTAATTAATAAATAATATCAATGTTAAATGATATTTTCGTAAAAAAATATTGATATTATTGATATTAGATATGGAAAATTAGTGGACAGCAGATGACACATTGCAGGTGGTGGGTGTCAGCCTACCCCATTGGTATTTCTCAACTAACTGGGAGGTTTTGATATCCGCCTTTACCGATTTACTTTGCTGGATAGGATATTAGATGTGGAAAATTAGTGGACAGCAGATGACACATTGCAGGTGGTGGGTGTCAGCCTACCCCATTGGTATTTCTTAACTAACTGGGAGGTTTTGATATCCGCCTTTACCGATTTACTTTGCTGGATAGGATATTAGATGTGGAAAATTAGTGGACAGCAGATGACACATTGCAGGTGGTGGGTGTCAGCCTACCCCATTGGTATTTCTCAACTAACTGGGAGGTTTTGATATCCGCCTTTACCGATTTACTTTGCTGGATAGATGAAAAATGCGTGGGTCCAATCTTCATAATTACGTACTTTACAGGGTTCACTTGGGTTCCCACTCCATTAATATTAATTATAATTATGTATGATAAAGAGAGACATTGTGAAAACATTTAAAGAAGTTTTGGAATAATAAATTAAACTTATATATAAAGTTAATTAATTATCCCGTTAAAATAAAAAGAGCTTTTTGGGGTCACCTATTTTACAACTAAAATAGACGAAAAAATGGTCGAGAGATGCGTTTTTTACAAACGCTGTCTTGACGGTAAGAGATATTTAAATACATTCTTTAGAGAAGTTGTAGAACTTAAAAATTTCTATGAAAAAATCCCGACTGACATTTATCTATAGTTAAGGTTGATACAAAAATTGATAAAATATGACTTGAAAAAAATGCAAAGCCGCGTAAGTATTCTATAAGGAAACAAAATAAATATTCTGATACGAAAATATATGATGTCTTTTGTATTATATGGATGATGATATTATTCGTCGTGGTAAAATAGCCGTATTCATATCCTAGCTAAATGAAAGAAAACTACTTTTTCCTGGAAAATAAAGAATCTCACAGTATAATCCAATATTTAACAAGATAACGAGCACGAAATTTACTTTACTAAGTTATATATTTAAAGCATGACTTTTACGTAACCAATTATTTGGAAAAAAAATCGGAATACAGCATATATTTCGTAACTTTTCTATCACAATTGTTATCATAGCATTCATATTTTGATATATCATAAAAATCTGTAGCATAAATATTTGATTTCATTTTTTTCAAAAATATACGTTTACAAAAAAGTCATGCTTCAATGTTCCCACTGCACGCGCCTGATATTTACCCTTCCGAGATGAATAAATCTGCATTTTATTTTAATTTGATGACTGCACCAAAAGTGATTCATATCTCACGCAACCGTAACATTAATAAGTTTCGTAGGATTGGCAACTTAAATGCCCTTGTTGACGATATTGCTGCCAACGCAATAAAGACGATTATCGGACAAAGATTCCAATTCCAATCTGGGAGGCAGGAACTGCAATGTCACAATATGGTAGCCGGGAGTTGAAAATCAGCCTTGCCCAGCTCACTGTAAAAAGAATTGGAGCTCCGTGGTGAGCAGGCAAAAAGACAATGTCTAGGGTCTCCTCCCCCTAACCACACACACACGTCGGACTATCTACGCTCAACCTGAACAAATGGGCGACTACTTGACAATGCCCAATCTTTATTCTGTGGAGAATCGATATCGTAATTTTGGAAATAATTTATGTGACATTGATTTATCCACGTGGAGTCATCGAGTATTGTTGCGACAGGAAGCGAAAGCCATAGATCCCGGCGAAAAATAAGCGAACTGCGAATCCATGAAATTGACAACTTAAAGCATACCAGAGATGAGTGGAACTTTCTAGCGACCTAAATCATCTAAAGTTTGCGTCTAGTGTTCTTAATTGTTTATTTCATTTGGATTCCACCTCCACAAACCAGTAAAAATATTTTACTTTTTTATTATACTACTAGCTGTAGCCCGCCAAAAGAAAGTTTTGTTAATCTGATATTTTCAATGTTTCTTTTATTATTAATCTATTTTCATATTTGATAATCCAAAACACATATGGAAACCGTTTAAAAATAAAAATAAATATTGACAAATTCTGTTTGACATTACATTATTTTGCTCTTCTGTTATGTTCGAAATACTTACTAACGCCTTTTTGACTTTCTACCCTAAATATATATATATATATATATATATATTATATATCTATATATATATATAAATTATGTATAACGTAATTATTATTATTATTATTGGGTTAAAGTAAAATGTTTTATTTGAAAAAACACAAAAGTAAATAAATAATGGTTACAACATATTTAACATTTTGTGTATTTTTTAACACGTCTTTTATGTTTTAATTCCACAATGTCGCGTTTATTTTTTGTCCAGTCATGTTTATTGTAAATATTGGTACATGAACTAATTATATGACCTACATAAGAAGAGTCATATTTGTTTTTTTGTTGATTATTTCCTTCAAATAAAAAATACATTGCATTTGTATCACATAATTGTAATAAATATAATGTATTTGCCATATACGTAAACAAATAAAACAAAAACTTCTAAATAATGCCCAAAAAAACTCAAAAAATGGTAAAAATGCCCAAAAAAAGCTTAATATGGAAAAAATGGGACATATTGTAGCCTTCCTCATTGTCAACACAAACTATGGCAGTCATCTAGAAATGCAATAGTCAAACTACACTATGAATGCGAACGGAATAATTTAAACTTCTCCTATTCGTGATCAATGATACTTCGCGTAGATGAAATAAAATACCTACCTGGGAGTGATCGACCCTTTCATAAAACGGAGTTGCATATAGAAATGATAGACAAAAGAATTTTAAAAATGATTTTGATACTGAAAACATCAGGAATATCAATATATATATTTTTACTCCCTTGCTTGACAAAAAAACTTTGGATCGATTTTTAACCATTTTTCCGTGATCCAATCGAGCTGAAACTTTGCAAGCAGACTCGTGGCGACGATCAAAAAGATCTATCAAATTTTCGTTAAAAAAATTAATAAATTTTTGAATTTTTAAAATTTTTAATTGTTTTTTCATACAACTTACTAAGTTGTATGAAAAAACCATTAAAATTTATAGTCTGATTATAGTATAATTTTAGATTTTTGGAAATTTCCTTTCTCTCCCTTTCGTAGCGTCGCTCGACCGAAGCCCAACGTGTAGGTTAAGCGCCAAACCAGTTTCCACTAGTAAATGAGAAAGGGAGTATAATAAAAACTTGTTTTTTATGGGTTAGTTTTTTAAAATTTTTATTCGAATTTGCTGCCATTGCTTTTATACCCCCTATGTACAATTAAATATGTTAATTCATAAATGAATCGTTTAATTAAAAATTATTGATTAATTTATATATATGAACGATACACAGAAATTGAAAGAAGCATTCTGGCAAAATATATAACACAAGGAAAACAATATAATTTTTTTTTTGAAAAATATATTTAAACTATAGGTACACTTAAAAACGCCACTGAAGGTATGAAGAAATTAATAATTATAACGGTTTCTACAATAACTGTACGTGAAAGCCTTTTAACAACCAGGCAAGGTAGCATTCCACATATTAATTTCTGAGTATTCGTTGCCTAGATTTTGGATTCAGAATGTTGGAGAGTTCCTTTGAGCGACCATGCCAGTATTGTTAAAATAATGCGGCAGTACTGTTCTGTATTCCTAGCAGGTAAATGGAATGATATTAGTTGAAATAAGTTAGAGCTGTTCATGTTATTTCAAAATTTACTTATATATTAGATCAGAAATAGTTATTTTTTCGGTTAACTTTAATAGACTCATTGAACTTCACAGAGAATCATAATTAATTATTATCTTCGTATATTTAATTTATAATTTAAAAAACTCAAAATTTTGTTTTGTTCTCTTTCTATTGTGTGAAAATGCACATGGCGATTACACAGTCGAGTTTTACCCGACCTGACTCCTCACTAATGATGTTTATAAATGTTTTAGCCTGGTGAGTTAGCTAAAACCTTTTGCCACCCTCAGTAATAAACCCTTCAGAGAAATTTTATCAATATGAAGTAGAAAACTAAATTATCTAAGTAAACTTTACTTGAGATATGATATAAGCAGATATTTAATTTAATTTTGTTAATTAATCTACTGACGAGCGTGAGGCGTGAACGTAATACGGACTAGGTGCTAGCAACAAGAATGAGGAAAAAGCCGCGTGTTCTTGTAGCCCTTGCTGGGTTTATAAGTGATAATAGGGGTGGTCAATTTAATTGATTGATTTAGACAGATATTATACAGCTATTCGCCTGTTTTTAAACTTAAAATGTCAAAATGTTTATGTTCATGTTTGTGATATAGCGCCGTTTTTGCGTGAAAGACGCGGCGTTTTACAGATGCGATATCGAAAAAAGAACATCTTGTCCTAAATGTTTATCCATAAGGGTCATTCTGACATGTCGATAGTCTTTAAATTAAAAAATAAAAAAATAAAAAAATAAAATAAAATAAAAAATCATTTACGTTGATCATCGAATTTTCAGCTATTTTGTATCCCGTTGTACGGATGGATTATAAATACTAAACGTAATTTTTTTCTAAAACTTTAAAAACATTTTCTTAATGTTTTCGTTCCATATTAATTATTTTAAATATTTGTAATTTTTGATTAATATGAAATTATTTTTCATCTGAGATAAAATATCTTATTTATTTAATGCACAAACATATATTTATAAAAAAACTTCCATCACATAATGTATTTTAATCCATTCGTACGCGTTGTATGCAATAAACAAAGTCTCGAGGGATTTTCAAGTCTTATTTTTCCAATCTTCCACTTTTCAGTTATTCGATCAAAGCAGAAAAGAAAGGCAGACATCCACCACGTTTTCCGAAGAAGCAAGCCAAGAAATCGAATAACCGCGCAGTGTATAAAATGACCACTGTACGTGCTGGAGGGATGGAATGTCATAAAGATGCTGTGAAATATTTCCCATCGGTGAAACAAATTGTTTTTCGAGACTCTATCGCTCTGAGGGCTCTGTGCGATGTCCCTTTGCAGTCGACGGAGAGGCACTTTGAGCTACCCGCAAAGACGTCGGTATAAATCGATTCTTCTGATGCAGGACTATTTTTATGGAATGCAATTGTCGTACTACTAGATCTGTTCTTGCGGTCTCTGCCAGTTTTTTTACCGACATTTACTCTTTTACATTCTCCAATTTTTCTAGATATTTGTTTTCTATGTATGTATATATAAATAAAAGTCGGTAGAAGATATGCTATATGCTTGAGGGAAATATTATTTGAAAATGAATAAAAAGAAAAGGTTCTTACAAACAACGTACATCTGTACGTATTTCCATTTTTTTAAATATAAATGTAATTTTAAATATAAGTATATTTGATGAAATTACATAAATATTATTTGAGAGAATATACAACCGAGTAGCAATTATTCGAAATATAATTAAACAAATTTATTTAGTTAATCCCCACATTATTTTATTTTAAAAACAACCGGTTTCGAAAACAGCGTTTCTTCATCACGATATACATAATACTTAATAAATTATAGTTTATTTAGTATTAAGTATACAATTATGAAGGGACTTTGTTTCCGAAACCGGTTGGTTTTTACCAATAATAAAGTTGTGATAAACTTACTTAATTTGTTTACTTATATTCGTAATGAATAACCACAAAGTTCTAGCAAAATACAATAGAATAATTATTTGTAAATTTAAAAACAATAATTCTATAAAAAAACTGTAAATGAAATGTAAGTAAATTGAAAATTTAGCAATAACGAGAAGACTATTTTTTTTTTGCTAGTCGCTACAGTAATTATAAAAATATTAATCAATTTTTTTATTGCTTAAAGGTTGAGTAACTATTAAAAATAAAGCACAGCAATTTTTTTATTGTTTATAATAAAAGTGTACAGTAATATCTCAATGCGCAATTGACTTTAGTTTTCAGGCAATTTTTTGGTGTCTATTTGTCAATTACCCCCACCATAACTGTAGCCACGCTCCCGTTCAAAAATTAATTTGTTTATTGAATAATTAATGTAAGTAAGTTTTAATTACGATAGTTAGTAAGATTAATAAGGATAGTTGTTAAGATACAGTGGTAATGAAACCGGTAGACAAAAAGTTACTTCAAATGGTTTATACAAAGTTCTTAATTAATTAAAATTGATTATAAAGTCGAACCACAAAGTAAACGTTATAAACATCAAAAATATAATAAGAAATAAAAAATGTTTAAATGTTTAATAAACGCTGATTCAATGAAATGAAATGAAAATTAATACTAAATATACTATAGAAAAGAAGCTTCTGCTAGCAGAATCAAATCATACCTTTGTAATTTTTTCTACATTTTCATGACATGGTTTGTATCAACTTAAGCAATTCTATAAAAGATTGGCCATTTAAGGGTTAGTACGGTCGTTTTCGTGACCTATAAAGGAAATTTCTTTTTATCCCGGGATCCCCCTTGATCCTGGACTCTTACAAATAACCGGGAATTGATTGGAATCCCAGACCAGAGAAATAACCATTTTGTTTAGTTTTTCTTATTGGAACGGCTGAAGTAAGCTCAGGGAACTTCTCGTTCTATTTTCGACCTCACTTCTTTAAATAGATACATAAAACCGCAATCCTGATTATTTTTTCAATTGCATTTCTTGTCCGTGGCATTTTCTTCACTTTTCGCGTGACGGGATCTATTAAAGGTTTTTTTTAATAAAAAAATATGAGGTTTGTGTATGAACTCGAAATTGAAGATTCATAAAACTTTAAACCTTAACTCTAAATAAAAGGTACAATTTAGTATTATTCTTGTACCTACTCTTCTTGTTTCCTAATAGTAGTATTAATATCACTCAATCAATTAATATCAATCAAAATGTATTTTAAAGATACCTACTGGAAGAAGCAACCATGACTTTCTATTTTTTTATATGAGGGTATTAAAATAATCAAAAATTATTTACATTTATAGTATCTTACCCATTGAAGGGCGTTCAGACACTTTCTTGGAATTACAAGAAAAAAACAAAGAATATGGGAAAGATGCAGCAAAATTAAATTAATCACCACAATTTTTAAGAACAGAAATCATCCCTTAGAACTAACGACTTAGGTATTTACTCTTCTTTTATTATTTTTGTACAAGGCTGTACTTCCATACGTTGGAATTGGCACCAGAACTCTATTATAAACTAACATGACGGAACATTGGTCAGCGTCTTTGCTAAGCCCTAGTATGTATATTTATAGTATCAGTAGAAGCAGCAGTAGCAACATCGCTATCGTTGCCATCTCCGGCGTTTAATTTGTTTTTTTTAGCCGTAAATTCGAACGAAAAAACTTGACGTTACACAATGTTACGGAGACAGACAGACAGACAGATGGACGGACGGTCGGATGGAAGGACAGACGGCCTGACAGCGAAATTATTATATTTAGATGTATGAATGTGCTCCATAAATTTTCTCCGCGGAAAAAAGTATTTGCTGGTTGGTTGATATACCCTATCGGTGAAAGGCGAAGATCTCCTGACGCGATAGTCGCAAATACAAAAATTCCCACCCGACAAGGAGAATTCTTCCGTGTTCAGTATGTGTAGTAAAAGTGTGAATGAATGTTTGTATGGCGCAAAATAAATGAGACAAAGCAGGACAATACAGGATGGTTAATCGATAACAATGCACACAGTTCAACAATTGTCAACGGAATGGCATCTTGACTCCAATTGGCTAGACCCACGGGTATGTTTACGACTAGAGTTCACCGCAGGTCCCAATCACCACAGGCGTCAAGGTAAGATATATATAGATGTGATTTTAATTAAATGTTTTATTTTATTATTAATATTTGCATTTGTTTAATTTAATATACTCTTCCGAAAATTTTCCCTTTACGTTTCAAAATTTACCTCTCTTTTACCGGAGTCTTGATGAAAATATTTTTTCCGGAAAATATATATATATATATATATTGACTTAAATGAGTTTGACTGTCAACAGATGAATAATGAATTTGACAATTTATTATGTATTTTCCTATCCGATGAACCAATACAATTCTTTGAAACCGATACGGTAATCACGTGACCCGGTGATCCTGAAAATTGCCCCAAAACGCTGCGATGAAATTTTCGCACAAAAATTCTCAAAGGACATTCCATTGCGGAAGCTGTTTTCAAAAATTCCGATATAAATTATAAAAAGAAATAAAGACTTTCCTTAGAAATCGTATTTATCGTCTGCGAAAAAAATTGATGGTAGCATTTTTATTGCCCCATTCCGTGGGTGTTTAAAATATTTTGAAACATTTCTGTTTCAAACTACTGAAATACATATATACCATATATAAGGAAGCTGCTGTATTATAAATTTACATATTTTTTTAGATTGCAACTATTGTAAAAGTATTGTCCTTTAATTATATTATCAAATCTTCATCTTGTGATGGTCGACATAGAGATAGATTTAATAAATTTAGAAAATCTTAAAATAATAATATTCAAAAAAGCCAAGTATGGACATCAAAAATATATTTCTTCTAGTTTGAATCGTTTAAAAGTAAAAGCCTGATATATTTCTTCTCAAGATTCCATGTATTACAAGAGGCTAACAAAATATTGAATATTCAGCTGTACAAGTAATATTTCTTAGATCGTTATTATACCATAGATATAATTCTGTGTTAAATTAATATTGTTTGCCAATCCTAATAGACTCGACCTTGTGAGTAGGTGCGAACGAGCCTTTATTATTTATGAATAGGAACAGCAAGTCTCGCGTGTAGCGAGTGCTTTACCATTATTTTAACGAAACGGACCAATCACAGGCGCGCTTTGCCTTCGACGGGTTGAGCCGGAGGCGACCGTCCTAATGACTGAATCCGGCCAATGGCGAGCGCCGGCGGTGAGGTCATCGCGCATAGGATGAGTCACTGCACTAGCGTGGATTTCAGAGGTATGGTGAAATAGTTACTATAAAAGGAGCGAACACGATATACTCAGCCCCTGCAGTTCGAGACCAGACTTGCTAGCGGGAGCGCTGCCCGACAGACTACCGACGGAGCCCTGAGTTCCAGAACATCATTTGCGGACGGAGTTGCTGCCCGGACGTATGGAGGAATCTACCATTCATCGTACCAAGAGAGGATCATACCGCCACTGTATAACAGCTAAGGAACACATTTATATTATCTATCGATTAATTATTTTCACTATTGAAATGTATTTATTTTGGGAAGATTTAAAATCGGAGCAATAATGTATAATTAATATCACGATTTCTTGTGTGATCTTGGCTCAATTCGTACGGGAATATCTCCCAAACGAATATATTTTGATGCATGGGGATTTTCATACCATTTGTATTAACAATTGATTTTACGGAGCTCTATAAGCAGTGCTTAATAGATTCATAATAATTGTCGACGCGTTATGTATTGCATAACCAGATATCAATCCAAATCGTACGAGAAATTCTTCCGAACGAATATATTTTAAAGTATGGGGATTTTCATACTATTTTTACTAATAATTGAATACATGTAATTCTATAAGAAACGCTTAGTAGCCTTATAATAATTGTGTTGCATAAGTATTGCGCAATCCGGTCTTCAGCTAACTCTTTATGATTTGAGTACCTCGGTATATCCGGCTTAACAAGTAGCTTCAGAACGACGAGTAAAGGACAGAATGGGGAGATCTAACTGAAATTGGAGTTTTCTGGTTTATGAACGTTGAGCTAGGTGAGGTTGTGGATGACGCTCGTGTCATAAGCCTGGAATCCGCGCAAGCCCCTGTGAGGTACTCTTAAAAGCGGGACCTCCCTTGTTGATCGGAGTGGCCACTAGACTCGACCTTCGCGCCTCATCCTGCTCAAAAACAGCGTGAACCAACGTCGTGAATTCTCTGACTTTGGAAGGATTTTCATGCCTGAATGCTATGAAATCTCAATAGAAAACGTTAACTTCTATTTCATCCTCTGTAAAAAGACAGAGCCAGATGCAGTATAAAAATCATTCACTCATATGGAATAGCTGGGATATTATAAATATGTTACTAACACTCTAACATTTGTCCAAAGTAAATGTTGCAAGATGCAGAATCGTGGGACGCCATTCTGAAAAGGCATAATGAGATTGCACAATAATTTGTAACATCGCTGACTATGCCCGCAAAGGAGGCTAATGTCGTCATCAATTCGTACCAAAAGAGTACATGATTCTTCAAACACCGGCCTAAAAGAAAGGCGCCTCAAGACAACACACATCATCAGAAACTCGTACCAAAAGAGTACGGCCTTCTCAATTATAAGCCTAAAAGAAGGGCGTCACGGGATCACATCTCGTAAAGAAGAGATAGAGTCTCGGGATGCAGTAAGTTCCGGAGGAACAAGGGGGGCGTTTAGTCACTTAGGAAGTCGGTCACCGGGTTTAGGCGGGCGCGGAGCCTCAACCCCTCTCAGCAGAGATGCTGAGGGTTTAAAAAATCAAAACTTAGCATTCAAAGAAACTATTATTTCATATAAACTCACGGGCTGTTGTAGAATCCTTTCGAACAAACCATCCCCGAGACCTTATCTACTTATTAATAAAGAAGTTTCGCTTCAAAAATGTCGTATTTCGTAAATAGCAAATATATGTATTATTTTCTCACGCAATTAATATGAACAGGTTCATACACGTCTAAGACGACACCATTCAAGGTAAGAATTTGCTAATACAAAGTGTTTATGATTATTAATTTCAATGTTATTTAATATGTGTGAATTTTTCCCTTTGCGCCGTTCGAACGATTTTACTGGTTTGTCTCCAATCGAAAATGTTTTATTTCTAATACACGAATTCTTTCTAGTGAACGTATTTTATTGTAACATAAATGTATAGATTATTAGGTTCGTTAGATGTTTTTATTACGTAATATTATGCAATTGTTTCCACACTGCTCCTATAAAAGAATTTGAAGTTATTACGATACACAACGGGGTCCTTCATCCATTAGACGAATCATGTGCCAATTCAACGACGTATTACGAATAGTATATATTGTATTTATCGAGATTTGGTCGCATTTATTATTTCTAGTGAGGTTTTTAGTATTGGTTCCAGGCGCCATTATGAGGCGGAAATAGTTCATATTCATAGCCCGACTGCAATAGGTATTTTTGTCGCGTAAGAGGTAGCACTTTAAGAAATGTAACTATGTTTTATGTTTCGTCCCTGACGGACAGGATGGTATAGCTGTGGCTATTTAGGTAATATACTTAGTAAATGCAAAGGGCATTAGGTATTGTCAATTTCGTATGCGAGCCCAAGATGTTAGAAATATTTTAGTCCCTATAATTTCATTGAATATTTGCTGCAGAATAATATTTGAAGAGAGAAGTAGTTAATATTCCATTCAAAGCAAAAGTTTTAGTTAATATTTTTAGTTAATATTGCATTCAAAAGCGCAATTATTTTTACAGAATAATTATTTCCAGTTAATAATATATATTTTAGTTTAATGTATAGTTAGCACAGGCAGAGTATTAATATTGTATAGAATACATTATTTTATATTTCATAGAAGAAAATATTTTATTCCGCGATCCTTTTATAGTTACAGCGTATCTGTCGACCTCAGCCGTTGCCACCCGCGCCATACAACTATTTTCGCTAACATCAGACAGCAAATGACTTTATTTATTGCAATGAAATTTATATTATTTAATATTATTTACCACGACGTATTTTTGACGGGTCACACCATAGGATTCATCACATTGTTAGCCGCGGCCAGGAGTTGGCAAATCAATTGAACATAATAGCTAAAATTAAATATCAACTCGCGACGAGTAAGCAACGGCCTTTTAAATAAATTATTAATACAAAATTCATCGTTAATACGTTAGGAAGACCCCACTATCTACCTGGATCACTACAATCTCTTTACTGGTAATTATGTTTAAATAAAAAAAATTAACTTTTAAGTAAATTAATAGTTTTTTCAGACAGATCATAAAATTTAATTTCATCACCAATTTATATATTGTAATTAGTCTCGTAGAAAGACCTGGGCTTATCAGATAAATCATATATCTGAAGACGGGCATATTAAAAGCTTCAACAACCAAAGAGCGTGCATAATAAAATGTATGGAATTGGATGGGGCAAGAGTATGCCAGTTATATTGGCGTTATATTCTATCTGTCCCTGCGTAGAAATAACGTTATGGTAGCTGTAACATTTAACATTAATGAAATAGATTATTTACCCCAATCCAGAAGGTTCTATTTAAAGGTTTTTGAGAAACAAATATCTCAAAACTAGTCATTCACCCAGGAAAAATCACAGAGGAGGCTTAAATTAATGGTTTGCATCTTAGCAAAGCCCTGCTCTTACAATGTGTAGTTTAATATATTTTTGACGAGTCAGGGGGAAGCGGTGGTGCCTATGCCGATTAATTGCCGCTTTGTCGTCCGCACGTCCGAAGTTCGAGTCTTTCCCCAGCCGTATAATTTCGTTTTTAAGCATTGAATTTCAGAAAGTTACGCGAGAGAAAGACAACAAAATTGTTATATTTTGATTATAAGAAAAATAATTAGCGATGGTATGTAAATAAAGAATTACTGGAAAACTCTAAGTGATTTTGTTTAAAATGTAGACATAAAGAAAACTTGCTAAAAAGAGGACATAGCACGATGGATTAGATCCAAAAGGAGATTTTGGAAGGATCATGTAGCCAAAATGGACAGTGACAAGTTAATGAAATCCCCTCTCAACGACGCCCACCGGGAAGACCACCGAAAAGATGATAAAAAGGGATAGCTGGACCTCCTCATCCTAGGAGGCGTAGTTTTCTGTACCACAGATGGACAGATCTTATATAAGAAAAAAAAGAAGAAGATGTAAATAAAAAATTTCTACATTAATAGATATGCAATATAATGTTCTCGGTTTAAGTCCCAGCGATGACTATATTTTACTATGGATAATTATTTCCTGTGTATTTGTGCTTTTTAATGAAAATATAATTACAATAAGTGTAATGTATAGAAAAAAGGCGGAACTATAAACACAAATAAAATTAATTAATATAAATTAACTTTGTTTAAACCACTTATTTATTGAAAAAAATCAACATGTTTCAAAGCCAATGGCTTCTTCATCAGGAAAACAAAAATAATATTTAAAAATCGAAGTATAGATCAAAATATTAAAAAGTTATATATGGAAAATAATAATATAAAGTACCTAATTAATATGAAAATAAATTTAAAAGATAACTATTTGCAAAAAGGACCTGATTATTTATAATATTCAATTTACTATTTACACTCTTTCTTATTTCCAAAATTTCTAATTTATCAAATTGTGATTCTGTATAATTTGTATGTAAAATTTGTAAACCCTTATTAATATCAAAAGAATGACCCGTAGCCAAAAGATGGTTAGCAAATTCAGAATAATTATTACTATTTAAACACCTTAAGTGTTCTTTAATTCTAATTTCAAAATTTCTACACGTTTTTCCTATATAAAAATAATCACAATCATTACAAATTAATTTATAAACACCCGATTTTTTTTAAAAATTATCCTTAAAAAAAAATAAAATTGTTTCAAAAATTGCAAGTAAACAGGATTTACAAATAAGAAATCTTTTTCAAATTGATATTGATTGGTATAATTTTCTGACTTGGACCTTTTACGAAACAAGGGATGAATGTGCCTTAATTCAGGTGGGATATGACAGCGGAGAGGCTGTGCCAATCTTAATTTCACTCCGTTGTAGAAATTTTGACATAAAATGGTTACACGTCCAATCGCGTATCAGAAATGTCCAAAGTACAATAAAAACTTTTTTCAAAATAGATTATTTGTGCTGCTCCATAATCGTGACCGCAGTTACAAGAAATAAATTCATTCATAATGGCATATTTTTTATATTAAGAATCAAATAAAGGAACATACAAAAAGCCTAAAAATTCATACATAAATTATTAGAAAGGAATGTCCCAAAAATGTGATACCATTTAAGCAGAGTATACAAATTTATAGAAATTAACTAAGCCCGTATTTTTGGAAAGGGAGTTGTTTAATAGAGAAAATTTTCCCCCATCGGATATATTTACGACTCATTTTTACTGCAGTGTAAGTGTTCATTCTTGCATAATTAAATCCCGCACGGGGATGACTTTAGTAAGAAAAAAATGTCAACCTGGTGACGCAAGAGTAGAGCCGATACGGGAGCCGTCGGCTCATAGAACGGCCCTGGGAAAGTGGTGGGTCCCCATTCAGTTCACTTGTTTCTTGCTCTGGGGTTAAATGCAGTTGTTAAACAAAGATTGTCTAGTGCGCGCGATACGACATGTTTTTATAGGGAATATTTTCTCTAGAATCTCCCCGCTTGTACATTCTGGATTTTTCCAAATCATTCTCAAACATTCAAAATATTAAGACTGCTTTCTTGTTACAATATGTAATGTCTGTTAACATATTTTAATTGTACTAATTTTCCCCCATTCTCAATTGCCCGTCATGTCCATAGGCCACCGGTGTTCATTGCTAAATGATACACCAATTTCCAATGCCCGATATTTCATTTTCACCCCACCAGCCCAAATCATGGCCACTAAAATGTGGTCTCAAATATCAACTAGTAACGAAACCGATACCGTCGGTTAATTAAATGATAAAATACCGAGAATTGTTTAACACTTCCATGATTTTCAAACATATCAATTGAAAACACCTCTACTTTTCGTATCAGAATTGATAGTGCTTGCCCCCAAAAAGCGATGTTAGTATACATGCTGTGACAAAGCTAGTCTACAATACTTAACAGGTTAATTTCTTCCTTAATTTTGAGTCGACAATGTTCAAGCAACCATTACCTAATATCAATAGTTCAATAGTATACGACTAGCACGAAAGCAATCGGCTTCGCCGATTGCTTACTGCTAGGCCCTGCGGGCGGCTATTGTGGCCGCTTCGCGGCCAATGACGGCCGCACCGCGGCCAGCCATGGCCGCTGCGCGGCCAATTGTGTTTGCTGTGCAGCAAACACAATTGTTTACCTATGCCTACGTCAGCCGCTTCGCGGCCAATTGTATCTGGCAAATTTCCATTTATGCTATTGTGGCCGCTTCGCGGCCAATGACGGTCGTCTCGCGGCCATTTGTGTTTGCTCTGCAACAAATACAATTGTTTTCTTTACTGTTACAAAGTTAATAGAATTTGATAATCGGCCGTATTCTGAAGTAAGCAATATTTCTTTTTTTGTTTCTTGACAGTTACTGTATAACATTGTGATGCTGTCAACTTTGAGTTTTTAAGTTTGGCTGGTCTTAAAATAATGAATTCATCAACATTGAGGAGAAAAAATTCAGGTTTTAGTGTCTATGGTAGCTGTCAGTGACAGACAAAACTTCAATGAAAAAATCAGGTTTTACTGTCTATGGTATCTGTCAGTGACATACAAAAAATGAAATATCTATCGAATTATTCTTTGTATTTATTTTTATCGATAAAATTACAGCGTCTTATTTATTAATAAATTACATAGCATTTTAGTTTAATGATTATTGATAAATTAATGTATTTTAAAAATATATCATTTTGTAGTCCATTTCACGACCATCATCTTCAATACTATCAATACACAGAATAAAATGTAAAGATTGGGCCTTCTAAACGCCCGAGTACATCTTCGTTAACCAATCGAGCATGTTCATTCTTTGGACACAGTATCGCTCGTTTTCTCATTAGGGAACATACACTATAGAATGTACTTCATTTATATGCTTTGAACAACATTTTGACTTCCACTTTCATTTGGAATAAGCACTGATGACGCATACTTTCCTTCCACAGGAGGCAGCTTTCCATCGCCTAAATCTAAAAGCCACTGTGTAAATGAATTTTCACCTTCTAAAGTGCGGACATTAGTTTTCAAATTGAAAATAGTAAAATTTTTCCAATGTTGGCTGTTTTTAATAGATGTCGCTACTAACTGACCGCGAGAAGCCCTTCGAGAAACTGGTAGAATTTGTCTAGTCGCCGCCCAAAATGATAACTTTATTGCCAAAAATATCATTATTACCCATTATATCGTGCAGAGTATGTTCAATTATATCTAAAGCTATAACTGGCGCCATCAGTGCTTCATCCCAGATGATAACATCAGCTGCACTTATAATTGCACGGTTCTTGGATGTCACTCTGCATGTTGTGTTATTCTATAAATCAAGAGGTAAATTAAAAGCCATGTGACATGTACGTCTACCTGGTAATAAAATTGCTGCTATTCCTGTCCAAGCAACAGATAAAACTTTCTTAGATCTTCCTCTTAAAGTATGTATGATGTCTTATAAAGGAACGTTTTACCTGTGCCACCAGGACCGTCAATAAAGAAACATTTTTTTGTTTCAGGTACATCTGAAATTTTTTACTTATTATACTGTCGAAAGCACAATGTTGTTCTCGATTGAGTTTTCCAGCCATCTCTAACCCTAAAGAACTTTCTAATGCTAAATTAATATCAACCACTTCATTATAAGTATTGCTGTAATCTGGTCCCGGCAAACCCTGTGATGTGCAAGAAGAATTTTCATTTATTAATGCCTTTTGAATATACAAAAGGGAACAATTTTCTTAAATGGTATAATTCTATATTTCTAGGAGAAACGGGGGACATGCGACCAATAATCTTGTCCCCGCCACATTGCCTCTTCTTCCACTGCTTATTGCTGGAAAAAACATAGAAATTAGTTCAATCCTGATACTTAATATTACATGCCTCATTATCTTGTTGGTTAAGTTTAAACCATGCAGTTAATGTTGTATTATTTGAGGCTGTAGAGTCCAACCAAATTCACCTGATGGAAATAACAATGGAAAAACCATCGGATCTAAATGTTTTGATAACATATTAATACGCTGGAGACCTCCTACATTCTTAGGGTGAACAGCAACATCTACGTTTGGCGGTAACCTACCTTCGTAATCTGCTACATACACAATGGCGACTTCGTTATTATTAGATGGAGCATTATACCTTCTTTGGTCATCTAACGAAGAACGCGTAAAGAGTAGTTGAATATTCCGCATCTGGCCCCCGTGCTCTGCAACTATAGATTCTTCTTCCTCAACCGCTTCTTTCAACCTTTTGTATTGGAGAGCATATGGACTTACACGACGGATGACATTATCAATAGTTTCCATTATATTTTGTTGACATCTAAGGTTAGACGGATGGCTCATACGTACCCTGACTGCTTCATCCGCATCGTAAACATATAGTTGCGCATATGCCGGCACCTCTCCATCACTCTGCAAACTTCTATGATATACTTCACCTGAAATTTTTAAACAATACGGAAAGATGCAAATGCATTAGCACAGTTGTACTGTCGAATAAATTCCTTAAAATTTTTAGACTCATTACTGTTTTCTTCTGGATATTGCGGCAGTCCTCCATTGTGGCAACAGCTATGAAGTAACTTACCCTTTTCAGCACCAAAATGAACCGCTTTGCAATGATTGGCATAATGCAAATGAATTAAAATTGTTAATGGCACATTTAAAATAAGATGTCGCATTTCTTCCTTCAGCATACACTCTTCGCCTAGCATTTTTACATTCCCGCTGGTCAGCATTTCTTCTTTCACATTCCTCTTCTGTTATGTTTGACAGTCTACATCTGGCATTTCTTCATTCATATTGTGAACTCGAATCGCATTATCAAATTGCCGGTTTGTGATGTTGAGTCTTCCATCGGAATTCTGAAAAATAATAATTTTTATGTATAAATACGGAGAAAATGACACGTAAAATGACATTCGCGCCACGCGCTGTGAGACTTTTGAGGTTATATGAGAGATGTTTATCTAAGGTTAAGTTCACTTTGCAGTTTAAATAAAATATAAAGCGTAATAAATGTTTAATAAATAAATGCTTTGAACGTTTATTGAAGCAAGATTAATCAAAAACAATAAAAAGAAAAGCGTAAACGTATACTTACTGTCAATGTCATAAAGCGTCATTCTGTGGTATGGCCAGCACAAAAATTCGTTGACTGCAATTACGTTGGCTGTTTTGAATACACGGATTCCACGAAAATATTTTAAAAAATCTATAAATTCCGATATTTTAATTTTCGATAATTTGGATTTGGATGTATTTTGATATCAGTTTGTTCGTATTCCTATATTTTTTAATCTTTTTAATGTACTGTAAAATGTTTTTTTTTAAACTGGCAACAGAAATTATCAGTACGCAGAAACGTACGACATTGGTTGGAGTAATTAATATATAGATATCAAAGTTTGCATTTTTTTTCAATATTTCTGACTTATTTTTTACAAAACGTTTGACTATGATTACAGTAACTTAAATCTAATACAAAAAAAATATTTCCTTTAATACAATAAAAACTTTCCATTCCAAAGATTGAAAAGCACCGGTTAAATCAATTACCTCCCAATATTATAAAAATGATCAAAACGAAATACCAAACTACATGAAAATGTATGCAGCTTAGGGTGAGTTATGAAATTGTGATTAATGCCTGTGGCGAGATTTTGTAAACGATTTCATGAATGCAATTTGGATGTCACGGTTTTTTAATTATATATGTTTTGTCCTCAAAATTAATATCTGTACGTAATACAATTTATTGATTACTAGACATAACCCATAAAACTGGCTGTATTTTTACATGTAAAGACGAAGTTACTACGTTACGTTACGTTACGAAGTTAACAATACAAAAAAGAAAAATATATACATATTTATAATCTTACTACGGACGTTACGGGTTCCACATTTATTATTGGGATGCGATCATACAATTAATAAATTATTACATTTTTAATGAATGAGAAGATCTCAAATACGTTTCAGAGATTGGTGTTTCATCATATGCCTCACAGACAATTCAAGACTGGAAGTACAAAGATGGTAAGTACGAAATTGGAGAATTTTTTAATTAAGTGATCCCGCACTAATCAATAAATTGCTAGTCGCGATACTTCTCATAACATGAAAAAACCGTGTGATAGTCTCCTAAAGCACTTGGGTCTACTTCAGTACAAATTTATTTTCATATTTTGAATGAATGATTTTTCTTTTTCAAAAACTTGACTGATTATTAAACGTTAGGGATTGGCAATTATAATTTATTTAAATTATGAACTATTGAGATAAAATATATTTTTTAAAGTGTACCTACAACATAATCAATATTTTAGCGATTTATCACTACAATAATTTCGAGAGGTGCAGTCCATCTCAGAATCATGTATAATTAAAATCGAACTAAAATTCAGATTTTTTTCAATTTATTCGCATAAGGCACAGATCCGTAGTGGGGAGGATTTTTGTATATTTAATGGGAACAAGGATAGATCGGAGAAGTGTTTTGGAATCATTATTTTTTTGTTTTGTCAGCATAAAAATTCCTTGGGATTTCAACGGTATCTAAATTGAATTGAATTAAAACAATTTACTTAATTTATCACCACTTAATTTTATATTATGTGATTAAAATTAAGTGGTGATAAACTTATTTAATTCGTTAAATTATATTTATAATGAATAACCACAAGGTTATGGCAAATTACAATGGAATCCAAATTGTTCATTATCCATCTTTTACGAGGAATCGAGTGAAGCAGGTAGTTTTAATTGGTTACTGTCGAAATAATGGTTTGCAGCGAAATTTTTCTATGCAAATTTCGGGTTATTATTTTTTCAAGCAAAGTTGATGTTATCGTACTCTTGAATTTGAATATCTCGTGGTTTGGCCTATATATTTTTTATCACAATCTCTACAATTTGATAAATCCTGCATTTTCCTAAAATATCTATTTTTGTTTTAGAATTTAAAAGATTTTACCAATATAATTTTACCAATATTATTTGAGTGAAAATTGGGTCTTTGTAATATAAGTAAGGAAATATCTTTAACTAATAGAATTTTGTATCGAATTTTTTGCCAAGGAGTATTTTTTATTAGTGATATTAATGTTTGACACAATGATAAATATCTTTTCGTTAATTTATCATTAATTTTCAATTTTAACATTATATTATGTATCAATGCTCAATTATATCCATTATTGAGAGGACTTTATTGTATTATTTTATTATCGTTATCATATCATCATCAGTAGAATGTATTATTTTAATATCGTTATCATATCAAATCAGTAGAATTTAGTAAACTTTTAATCATTCTATTTAACATGTAACGAAAACTGGCCAGTTTATGTGCTAGAGAAGTATCTTTATAATAAATTATTAAAAAAAAAATTCATTGTTATATTCTTAAGGCATATAAGTCAATTGATTTCCTTAAACTTTGTTAATACTACGTTATATAAATTTGAAGTATAATTTTTCTTTACCTTGACATTTTTTGTATAGAATAATTTATAAAGAACACATTTATATTTTTATTTTTCAAAAGTGAGACATAATTCCGTGGGAATTATATGTCTTTTTATATGGTTTTTTCATACAACTTACTAAGTTGTATGACAATATTTCAACGCGTCTGGTAGACACGGAACCTGATTATAGTATAATTTTGGATTTTCGGAAATTTTTTATTTCTCCCTTTCGTAGAGTCGCTCGATCGAAGCTCAACGCGTAAGTTAAGCGCCAAACCAGTTTCCACTATTAAATGAGAAAGGGAGTATAATAAAAACTTGGTTTTTATGGGTTACTTTTTTTAACAACTTATTTGTTCTCTGTTTGTATTTTTTAAATTCATTAAAAACGATAATGGAAATAACCATTTTTAATATTTTGTCCCGGTAATGGTTAAGGAAATTTATGGAGAAACACGGAACTTAAAAATAATATTTTGTAATCGTGCATTTGAGCGTTATATTTTCATTTATTATGATCGAAACAAATATCTCGTTCATTAACAAATTGAGTAGCTACTGACTTGAAAGGAGTTACTTGACATCAATAAATAAGTAATACATTCCAGCGACATAGAACGACCTTATGAACGTACCGGCTGACAACAACACAAGAAGTACGTAGTTCGTTCACCATTTTTTCCTCGACCGCGGCACGACAAACTCAGATGGTATAAACCGAACACTTTTATTTCACTTTATCACACACAGTCCAAACTATGTGAATACTTCATTCATTAAAAGCATGTGTGTCTTACTTGCTTACCATTGAAAGACTATACCTACACACATACATCGCGATACTTCTCATGAAAAAACCGTGTGATAGAGGCGGGTCTTATCATCAATACTCTATAAACTGGCAACAAAACACCACTATTTTACTAATTCACACTATTTTACTAAACACACTAATTCCTGTCCATAAATAGCTTACAGTTATAAAGTGGTATTCTAAGGGTGCCATTAATAATAGGATTACACAAAATTTTCGTCGCCTAAGTACTGCTTGACTCGGGTAATCGGTTTACACAATTAACAATCGATTTGAAATAACCCAGTGAATTAATTTGTCATTTAATATTGCTGAAGTAAAAAATGTATTCCTAATAGATGAAAACGATTTATAAAAATCAATAAATCTCACCCTTCTCTAACAATAATAGAAGGCTGATCAATAATTGCTGACATAGGATCCCCGAAACCTCAATGCACGTATAAATTGTATAGGGGCATTAAAAAAATACATTTAAATTAAATATCATTTACTATTGTTTAACCCTACGGCACTGGCACCTGCTTGCTGGACAATCATCAGAATTCACAGAATTATCAATTGTATATGAATATATAATTTTATTATTAACAGGATATTAATATTTGACTTTTGTTAGAAATTCTATTTATTAATCAATTAAATTAGTTTCTGCAAAAATAATTTACAAAAAAATGTCAATAAGAATATGGTTCTATTGGAGATATATCTGTCTTTAAAAATGACATACTATCTGATTACGCTCTAAGCATAAAAGTTTAGAAATATTTTTTATAATTGATGGTAGGTATTTAAAATTTGTAACACTTGTAATATCGCCGGGCCTAATGGGCCAAATTCTTCATTAATAAAATAAATTATTTTAACTTCAGGAAGAGAATCTTGAAGGAATTATTTTTTTAAATAAATTTATTTATTGACGGGTAACAATGGAGTCCACGTGACAATATTAATATGGTATTCGGATAGTTTATAAGTTATTACTGAAATCTAGTTGAATTGTAAGAAAGTGCGTCAATATGTCGCATCCCTATTTATACCATTCACTCTCTCATACTATCTGTCTCCTTCATTCATTCCGACAGACGTTCATCCGGGAACAATGGAACTCACGTGACAATATTAATACGGTATTCGGATAGCTTATAAGTTATTACTGAAATGCTAGTTGAATTGTAAGAAAGCGCGTCAATATGTCGCATCCCCATTTTTACCATTCACTCTCTCATACTATATGTCTCTCTCATTCATTCCGACAGACGATCATCCATACATTATACTCAGTATAATTCTAGAAAGATATCTACGTAGTTATGGTGCTCTTCCTACTTCTACGTAAAGTTATATCAGTATATCATTATCATGTTATATTTTAAGTAATAAAACTCCCAAGACATCATGGTAGACCGCATGCTAGTACCGTAGGGTTAAAGTTGACTTTTTCAAATTGTTTGGGAGATATTGTGGTGGGTATCAGGAACGAGGAGGCAAGCACTAACCTTTCTTCCTTCGGGATCGCTGGTTCTGCTCTTGTCTCTTCTTTATCGTCCCAAACTTCTAGCGGCAAGGTGTTAATTACGTACCTAATTGTAAGTTTAATATTCGCGTAAATAAGTAAATTTTTCGGTTTACATTTAGCGGTAGTTCACGGCGAGAGGAAGTCGGTAGGGAGCGGGGAAAGCGGGAATACCTTTTGCCTAGTTTACACTCGCTAATGGCGCTAACACAAATAAAACATTCCAATTAGGTAATGGACACGGAATATGTTCTTTTTTTATCTCATTTATCTCGATCGGATCGTAAAATTTGACCTGATCTTGTCACTTGCCAGCCATGAGGTCACAAAATTAATCGTGGTGTCGTCTCCCATAAATTACCAGACTCATAAAGTAACCGGATATAAGACGCTTGCAATTCAAGTCACACTTTTAAATTGTGTTTTTGAGTGTCCCTGTACCAGGACGAGTGGGCGCCTGCATCCGAGATCCTCGTTAGAGATAAGCTCGGTCCGAACTGCAAGCCATGCACCGATAAATTACTATTTCCCATTACAAGCTGCAGTTTTCTCGCCTAAAATCGGTTTCGACAAAGCGGTCGAAGTCACAGCATGTCGATTTGAATTTAGATGCTACTATTTATTTTTAGTTTAATATTGGTTTTATTTTATCAGGAAAAGTTATGGTTTCTTTCCATTTTGCCGCTACAAGCTATCTTATCTAAAATCTGTTTATTTATTTTAGAATTTATACTACATTGTGAGTAAACATCACTGTATTTACATTGTCACGAGATCGTGAATGGCAAATAAACAGCTTGGGATATTCTGGAAGAAATCAATTAAAACCAATAGAAATTGAAATATCAATAAATTATGTTTACGGAAACACTGACCGTGGCCGAGTAGTGATGAATATGTAATCGGCGGTGGCTATTGCAATGTGTAAATGTAATACATCTATAAAATTTAATGAATTTTTTTTATTTTAAAAAATGTATGCATTTTTTTATATTTTTTAACGAGATGGTGAACCTACTTAATACTGATAAAAATGCGACCGAATTCTCTCGAAGATTCCATAACATTATGCATGCACGCACGCACACCATTCTGGAATCGTCTGCAAGTCTTTCGTAATATCTGGTAATATCAGGGCAGTCATTCGTGACGATAACGTTTGCGACATCCCAGCGATAGAATCGTAAACCAGTGTAATCAGTTATTCATGACGGTTAAAGGATTCACGCGAAACTACCAACAGAGTAAGCGCAGTGTGACCAGCGTATATACCGGTGGAGTGAATAAAGGAAGAAAACGGGGAAAGATTTTTTTTATATCTGCGAATATTGAGCGGAATTTACCAAAAGTGATCTAAGCCATAAAAATAGCTTTAAGAAGTTCGAATTAAGGAACAGTGCAATAAATAGTATGTGAAATATTCTGGGGTCATTTGGTGAATTAATTTTTTAGAAATTTTCTTAATTTGTATAATTTAAAATTGTTCTTAATTTTATAGACAATTAAGAACGGTACTTCAATTTAACTCGTTTCCAGTGACGTTCTTTGATAATAAATTAAACTATGAATAGTTTAATTGTTGTTATTTTCCTCCCAAAGCCACGTTTCGTGACAATATTTTTTTGATATTCGTATTTTTTAAATTAGTACTTACTGATATATTTGATAATATATCTGTGGGCTAAAAAAAGGAACAACTGAATAAGTAAAAAAATGCAGATTTAGATGCAGGAGAGCCAAAACAAAATTTTTGAATTTCGTTTGCTTACGAAATATCTAAATTTTTTTTTATATATTTATAACTTTTTTGATATTTATTACATTATACGTATGTCAAACTGCACAGCAGTTTTACGGCACTAATAGTTTTATTTTCTGCACAAAAAACGTTGACCAATTTTGTTGATTCTTTTAGTTTTTTCAAATGATTAATCATAAAATTTTTTCTTTATCAAAATTTTTTAATAATTAATAACTCATACTTTGTGCGTATTACAAAAATAAAATAAAATATTTCAAATTATAATGTCGCACCCCGAAGTATCTGCCAAATCTTTATAATTAATAATCATATTGTGTGTGATTATTAATTATAAAGTGAAAATATATATTTTTTCAATTATGTCGCCTTTTATTTTATTTTCTGACTCAGCTAATTTTTCTTTGAAAGATATGTATCTCATGAATAACTCTGCATACTTCACTCAAAACTCGATTTTTTTTACTCATTCAGTTGTTCCTTTTGCCCATAGATATTTATGTGAAGTTATATATTACTTATTAGATATTACTTACATATTATACTCACTTATTATTATTATATATATATATGTACCTATTACTTACTAATTATAACTAAATTGTCTGTACATGTATATTGATGAATATTTACATTTTATCATATAATTCTCTGTAAATGTAAAATGTAATAATACTCCTCTCCTACACACGAATCTATGTAGAAGTTATTATAAGTTGTAGAACTTAGGTAGAAGAGAAAAATCCATCATAAGTTACTGGCTCTATCTTGTAACAAAAAATGTATTTGTAAAAAATTAAAAAAAAAAAATTTAAAAAATCTCTATACATTTTTATCTCAAAGTTTCTAAATAGCTATTTTACATTGTAGTAAAATAATTATTTATAAATTAATTTGACAGAATATTGTTGTACCATCTAAATGCTTTTACTTCTTAATTCCTCGGAAGAAATCCGAAGAGGGTAAAATATAAGCGTTATCTTCTGTCTGTGTTCTATTTCATAAGGGTGAATAATGGCAGTCGGATCGGGTAATAAAGACATATAAACTGCAGACCAATGTCTCTCTGCTCGCATCAGATATCTTAACAGCCAAATTGCTATTTGCTCCTCGTTCCTGTGCTCCACCGACTTTTGTTATTTCCACAAAATATTTAGTATTATTGCCTTGGCTTCCCGCTCAGAATGCGAGATTGCGTTTGAATAATTATTTGTATTTATTTATTCTATATTCAATGTTTATTTTTCCACCATCTTGCCAACGACAAATATCAAAAAATATCATTGCAAGATAAAGTTTATGTTTGAAATGTTATGTTTTATTTATTGAAATACATTTATTGTAAAGTTGCAATGATACAAATTATGAATTAAAAAATAGCCATAGCTTTAATAGTAACAGAGAATCGTACACATTGTTTAAAATTTTGTAATCAAACTGAAAAATATAAAAACGAATGTAAATTTTAATTTCAGACAAAGGAGTAATTTCTCTAATTAATCTAAAGTAATTTTGTAATTATTTTATAAAGCATTTAAAAACTCCACTAGTCATTTTAAAGATTAATTTTATGGTATCAAGGTAAAATAGCTATACAAGGGAAAAATTTGAATGCTTATTATTTTTTCGTGCTAAATTTAATTTTGTTAAAAAGAGTGTAAGGTTAGGTTTTATATAAACTGAAAATTTTAAAGAATATTCTTTGTATATTTTATTACATATGTTCCTCTTTCTTGTAAAATTATTGCATATTTTAATACATCTAATTATAAAAATATTTATACAACACATAGGTAGGTACACAATATTTCAGTAATTTATCACCACAGATTTAATATCATAATCAGGTGTAATTAATAACCAAATAATAATAATTTTATGAATATACCGGATAGGGTAGGGGACCGCGTAGTTGAGAGGGTGTTTTGGTCATTTACGGAAACAAGCCTAGGATTGGAAAAATGGAAAATTATTCACGAGTGTTTTTTCAAAAATGAACTTTTTAGGAATTCAACGGTTTCCGAATTGTTCGTTATAAGGAAACGAGTGAAGGAGTTTTAATTTTTGAGTATCTAAAAAATGGTTGGTATCAATTATGCGGTTGGAAAACTCCGAAAATTTATTATTTTTTAGCAACGAGGACATTCTTCCATCTTATATTTTAGTTTCTCGCAGATTGGCCAATATGTTTTGTCACAATCTCCGCAAGTTATTTGATACATCTCGCTTTTTCTAAAATACCTCTTTTTGTTTTTGATTTTAGAAAAATTTTGCCAAATATATGTGCAAAGCGGGTCTTAAATGAGTAGGAATATAACTTGTAACTTAAATATAAATTGGACCCATTGTATAGAATTTTTCGCCAATGATTATTTTCAGTGGTGTAAATGTTTTGGTTTGAGTATAAATATGTTTCCGTGTATTTATTATTAATTTTCAATTTCGTACATTATCAACATTGATATATAAATGTATCTATTATATCCGTTATTAAAAACAATTCATTTGATTTGTTTTAACATCGTTGATATAATCAGTACATTTGTTCATTACCATAATCAAACAATAAAAAAATATTTTAAATTAAAATTTAGCACCACGAAGTGACTGCCAAATCATTGAATGATATTGCATTTTTTCCTGTGGAATTTATTAATGTTACCATTATGACAAAGGTACTTTATTGGCATCTCTAACACCAATTTTTTTCAATTAACAGATTTTTTGAGGCTTTTTATGTTATAAATATTAAATTATAAATATTCCATTTCATATCATTAAATTTTAGGAAGTATAAATACTTCATAATATTTAATATATCAATAATCTTAATATTTCAGATATTTTAAAAAATTATGAATTGCATACGACCTTTTTACAAATACGTGTGACACACTGTCGCACAGAATAATTCAATTTAGATCACAAAAAAGCGTTTTTTGGTTAATACATGAGATATTTTCCCGTCTATCCCTGGGATTTTTTGGTAGCATATTGAAGCTCAATCTGAATACGCATATTTGGTGTTGGCCCTAGACTCACAAGGTTGTATTTTTTTATATTAAAATGGGTTTTACTCCTAGTAAAACTTTTTAATTTTTTTCTTGAATAACAGATTATTAATCCGATTACGAAAAAAATATTTTGTAAAATTGTGCAATTTAAATGAAAAAAAGATTATTTTATTTTAAACAGATTCATTTTTACAAATGGTTTATTGGTTTAAAAAATCTGTATAATACATGTTACCTAGATATTTTATTTATAAATAAGTACGTCTTTTCTGAATAGATCAAATGTTCACCAGCAAAAGTTGCACAGACGCGGCCATTTTCAAAAATTTTTCAATAAAATAATTTTTCAAAAAGTATAAATAAAAATAATTCATCATATTCTTAAAAATCTGTAACAGTAAATCTGTAACAACATTATCCGATGCACGTTTGTTCGAGACAGAAAAGAAATACATGGACTTTTAAGAAATGAATTATAACAGATAATGACATGATTTTATCTTAGACTTTCCAATAATAAAGTAGTTTAATATATACTTTATTAAGTGCTGATAAAAATACTTTCTTGTAAAAAAAAATCCTTTTGTTTTTGAAAAAGTGTCGTAATAGATTTTCAGTTGTTGGATGTTTATAATTGTAACTAACTACTAAACTAGCCATCACAGCCCAGGCTGAGTGAATAGAACACTGCACCCTTCTTGCCTAGTATAATAATACTATTGCTTTGATCACATTCATATTCTTTACGCACTCTCTTCAATTATTGGAGCTTTTGGTAATGCTATCCTCTGATATTTCGTTTATCTGATTATGCCAGTTATTTCACGGATTCCTTCTGTTCCTGCTGCCTTCAACAGTTGTCTGATATATTTTCTTTACTATCATCTTCTCGCTCACACGTTCCGCATAACTAAACCATATCAACAAACCTCAAGGATCATTTTTTATTCTATTTGCCTCACTGCAGCCAATTGGTTAATTTTTAACTTTATCTTAAACTTTATCTAATAAAAATCGCATTCAGTTAACTTTCGTTATGAACCGCCTGTATTGCTCCGTTTTTCAGATTTATACTGGCCATAATGGTATACAAAGTACCACTTACCTTATTTTCCGCAGTCACTCTCCTATCGATATCCCTCTCAGCTTTATTCACCGTGGTAAAAAAATTCCAAATATACAAAAACTTTCACTTGTTGTAAATATCAATTTTATCATTACATCGCACTTACTTCTTTGTAATTTGACAAAACTAATACACTGTTGATTCACCAATATTGAAAAAAATTAGCGTAAGTGATTGTATTAGCCTGAAATAATTAATACACAATTCTTCTCGGAGAATAAATGCATTTTTGGAGCACTACTTTTTGGCGCGTTGGAGGTAGTATTTTAGTTATTTACAACGAAAACCGCGCGCATCAGGCACCGAAAGTTTTCACAGCATAACATTATTTAATACAAACTTGTTTTTAACATTATTACCACCGTCTGGCTAAATCCTCCCGAGACTCTAAAGATGTCGATGCTGCGTAAAATGTCGTCCGTATCTTTGCCGATGTAGAACGGGGATCTGTGATATGCTGATATCTCTCTAGTTGTCAGTTCTTGCGACTGGTTCGTTTCGAGCTTCCTCATGTTTGAACAGTTTTGCACTTCATTATACTTTAGCGGTTATGCTATGAGAAGTGATGCGCAGTTTATTTTATACATAATTTCGTACGCGGGATCTGTCTTTTTTGCTGTTCTTCAAATTATGCACGACATGGTGGTTTATCTGACCACCATGTCTTAGTTGTCCCGAAAATTTCGGCAACATCTGTTGTGTATTCCTAAGCAGCACTGCGGGGTATCAAGAAGTAAATATCTGTAATATATCAGGCAGCAAACGCGGCTACACGTCAAGGCATAATGTAATGTACCGTTTATGAGTTCGTTAATTTGAGAATATGGGACTTGAGCGCGCGCTGTGAGCGCCGCCGCCATTTCGTGTATTGGGAAAATTCGCGGGAAATTGTTGCGGAAAATGGTTTTAACCGCCGGCTCGTTTCTGCAACTCCCGTGTGATTTATACTGAACACTCGCCGGCGCAGACATACTTCCGAAATAACAAATAATTGATTGCCTGCTTTCTGTGCCGGGTCCGCGAACCGGGCCCCGTAGGGCTAAATATAGAACGCGCGATCAATTGAGTCGTGAAATTAATGTCGTCGGATATAATAATACATTTTTTGTACGCTTTCTGCGTTATTCTTAAATTGAGGCACAATAATCCACCGTTTAATTATTTTTTTATTTCATCTTCTTTTACTTCTTCATATTTATTTAGGCCTGTTGATTTATTGTGGCTGCTATATTGTCCTCTTGGGAATTGGACTGCAAGCTGTCCCTTTATTTTTAGGTAGCCGTCCTGGGGGTCTATTTATCTGGGGTGCTTGGTCTCTTTCTACTTGTACAGTCTGTCATTCTGCTAACATAATTGTTCCAGAACTTTCCTTTTCATCGTCTCCATCTTACAACGATCTCGTTTGCAGATTTTTCGGATCTTCGTGCTGCAAATCCGATTTCATAGGGTTTTGCCAGTGATATTTCTTAATATTTTCATCTCGCTGGTTCTTTTTGATTCGGACACTGTCGGTTCTGGACTCGATTCTGTAAGTCATGATGTAGCAGACACATATTTTGTAAATTCGTGCCTTGCTCTGATATTCGTGTGTTTGTTTTTCCAGATCACATTATTCAAGCATCTTGATATGGCTGCGGCTTTTTTTTTTTTTTTTTGATTTGGTAAGTTAAAAAAAGAGAAGCAGGAAGGGGCGAGGACCCACCCTATTACTGTTATGGAAGTGTTTACTTCCTTACCAGTTCCTTTCAGCAAACCATCCCGTGAATTTATTTAATATTGATCAAAATTTAACTTCGACTTTCCATCCCTTTCTCAATCTATTGGGTGTCGAGCTTATTTAAAAAGGAATAATGTACATATCAACAACAACCTAATAAATACAAAGAAAACAATATCTTATAATACGGATACGTACTACTCGAAAGCTTGAGAGAGAAGCAGTAAAGGCGATTATAGTATTTACAGCCACTCCCAGAAGATAAGGTAAGGAATAATGTACATATCATCAACAACCTAATAAATACAAAGAAAACAATAACTTAATATCTTATAATGCGGATACGTACTACTCGAAAGCTTGACAGAGAAGCAGTAAAGGCGATTATAGTATTTACAGCCACTCCCAGAAGGTAAGGTAAATATGATATGTCAGGACAGAAGAGTTTGACGTTGTATCCTCTTTCCTACTTCTCTGGGAATTGGTGTGATCGTTATTTTATGTTTTTCTTAGTTAATTTGTTATTAACACACATAAAAGCTTTCATTGTAAAGAAAAATGGCGCTCAGTTACCGAATTAAATTTAAAATAAATTAAAATAATTAATTATCTTTAACACCACATTGTAAAATGTAGGGCTTGTTTCGAAGTGGCCTTTTTGTTGAACTATTTAATTTTACAAAAGTCATTTATTAATTTTGACCAAGAATTTTAATAAATCTCTTAAAATCAAATTTAAAATAGAATTTGTTTAAAAACACTTGACTTTTAAAATCATCCGTTTTTGGAAACTTTCAAGGGTCTTAAAATCAAATTTGTAATAATATTTCTTTATTAAACACTTGATTATTAAAACCAGATATTTTTGGAGACTTTCAAGGCGAGACTTATTATTAATTTAGTTTTGATATCATCATCATTGGAGATCGTTAGGTGAGTGAATAGTCCAATTCTGGATCCTCAAGTCCTTGAACATCTAGGGAATGAAAAGCCAGAAAATTATTGCTTCAGCATTTTCGACTGATACAATTGAAGTAGAAGTCTGCCTGTAAAATATTGGGAACAAGCTCTGTTACACCTGTACATTTAAAATTCTTAGCACTTTAATTATATTTTGGGTTGATTAATTTTCATTCAAATATTGTTTCCGTTTACACGTACTTTTAATTACGTTCTGAAATAAAATGATAAATGTATTGTTTATTAAAATAATAACTCTTAATTACCATTCCATTCAATTATGTATGTTGAAGAGTATTATTCTTTCAAAATTAATAAAGAATATATAAATATGGCCTGTATCAAATACAGTTCATTTGATATGAAAGGTGTTAAATATATTCATTGCTGATTATACAAAACAGAAAATAATACCTCTTTTACCATTGTGACTCGAAGAAATATAAAAATTGTCTACTTATATCCCTATGTTTTTAACAACTTACCTATACTTATACATTATTTGAAATATGTATCATAAGTAAAAAATCATCATCATCGTCTTCATCCCCTTGTTCTAGAAGAGTCTTTTTTGATTAAATATGTTTAATTTTATCCTTACTGTCTTTTATGGAGTAAGTTTAGACAGAATTATCTGTGATATCATTTATGCATATGTGTATCATCCTAAATGGTTTGTTCATCTTTTTCCAGGACATTAGATGAAGATGTTTTTTCAATTTCATCACATTTCAGTGAGTTCATGTGGCAGTAGTAAAAACTACTGGCAAAGCCACAATATTCCAATGTTCCCACATTCTATAAACTATAAACGTCTACACAACACGAAAACATGCATTTTAGCTTAAATGTGTGGAAGACTTGAATCACCTCCGCTTTACGGATAGCATAGTGCTCATCAGTGGTGATCTGGAAGAACTTCATATCATGAAAAGTCTGGAAACTATCACTCAGTATTATACAGGGTTATTTGGAAAACATTAATAACCTCACAGGACTATATTCCTGCCTCGATTATGAGTCGAAAATGTTCAAACTAATATGCTCCATAACTACTATTGATATTATTAATATCAATAGTAGTTATGGAGATATACATCAAAGTTTGCATTTTTTTTCAATATTTCTGACTTATTTTTTGAAAAACGTTGGACTATCATTACAACGACTTATATCGAATATGAAAAATTCATCCCCTTTAATACTACTACTACTAATAATAATGTGTTAGATCAGTCATGGATTCGCTGACAAAATCACAAAAGTGCATCATGCGTATAATCACCAAGAAATCGAGAATGATTCCTTCAGATGATTTGTTTGGAATAGTTAACGTTATTGACCTGAGACAATTATACCTTAAAACCATACTTATAAAATTCCACAAGGACAAGGTAAATTTTAATCGTACACAACAAACACGGGTTACAAGGCTGGCAAATACAATTAATTTCGAGGTACCTAAAAGGAAAACGTCTTTTGGACAAAGACAATTTAATTTTACTGCCCCGCTTGTTTTTAACAAGTTACCTAATGAAACTACAGAAATAACTCTACACAAACCTTTTAAACATCATATTACTAAGTTTATAAAAATATCAGGTAGGAGTTATGCTGAAGAAGTGATCCGCCCTTGACCTCTGAATTGGCAAAAACTGATTTATATAATTTAAAGTATACATTAATATTTATTTTTCTAACTACTTGAATTCTTATCTTAATTTTGTATGTAAATTTTCTTTTCTTTGTCTTTTCTTTTAGATTTTGGTATTCGTATGATTTACTTTATTGATCTACTTTCATTCTTATGCTTAGACTTTCTTCAATTGTCATTTGTTAATATTACATAGGTATCGTATGAGAATAACTGCCACAGAACAGGTTTTTACCTAGTGTGGCAGTTATTTGTAACTTGTATTAACAAATGTAAATAAACAATAAAATAAAATAAAAATACAAGTCAAATAAAATAATAAAAACCTTCGGATTACAGGAAAAGGGTTAAAAATCGATCCAGCCAAGCAACAGACAAGCAAGCAGACGTTACTAGTTAAAAGAAAGGGAGTAAAAAAAAGAAGTACTCACTATGAAAAATGCTGAATTAATATTGTTGTGTTTAACTACCAAATAGTGAACGTTACTGCTTTTGCTATGTACGTGATAGGATATTGTCCAAAATTGACGTAAATTCTCACTTTAGTACGAAGCGACCATTTAGTCACGAGTAACAACATTCTTGGGGTAGTAAATGTAGATATTGCTGTCTTTGCTTGTAATAGTGATTCGGAAACATAATTTTGGGACAGAACTATGTTTTCAATAACATTTAGAATTAAGTACATTCTAAAGTAGTAAACCTAAGTGACATTTAAGACATGTATTTAATTTTTTTGGATAGTACAGCCTTTGCTTTCATATACCTCGTATAATGGATAGCACACTGTTTTACTGACCGCCTTGCATGTCTCTAGGTCAAGTATATTTTTTTGATATTGTAACAAGTGCACTGAGAACAAGAAGCATGACTTTTTCCTAAATATATATCTCGTAATTTATAATAAATAAATATCAAGAGTACATATATCAAATAAATATAAAAATCAAGAGATTTACCTCCTATCACAATAAATAACATATTATTCAGATTTTAATATTGCGTAATATTCTTCCGGAGAAATATTTCATTTCGATATTTCTTCTTAACACATATACGTTTAAAGAAAATTCATGCTTCTAGTTCTCACTGCACGCCCCTGGTAACGAGATGGTGAACTAAAAAGTTGTGCGCTGTCAAAACCTCTCAAAATTTGTCACTCGGTTATACTGACAACAACACCACGGAACACTCTGAAATCGTCCAGAGTCTCTTCTCATCTCTGGAACTCTCACAAATCTCTAGAAATGACAAGAGAGTTATTGTAAGGTCTCGAAAGATCGAGAAAGACATTTATTTACCTAATAAAAAGGCGTCATTTGTGATGTTTAACCAGCGCGATATTAGCAACGAAGCGAGCAACAAGTTTTACTATGAGCGAATATTGAACGGAGTTTTTAAGAAAGTGATCGAAGCAATGAAACAGCTCTTTTACACCCGAAATAACAATATCACGTTTTACATTCGGTGCACTTACTATAAGACAGTTATTCATATTTAAGTATCATGTTTTGGTTGACTCGGCCAAAGATATAGACTCGAAGCAGAAAAATCGATCACACGTGTCTAATGCTCAGTTTGACAAAATTCTCACGTAAATTTGTTTGCTGCTGCAGCAAGTTTCGTCGCGAATAAATATAAAATAGCATGTAAAGTTCTTCTTTCAAACTGAGTCAAATAATATTAGATTTCTCTATTGAGTCTCGCTTATTCCCATTCGTCGAGAACTTAGCTCAGAAGTTGACTCAGGTTTTGGATATTTCACATTCCAAAAACTGCACACGTGTGCCGCATTTGCATCGAAATTTGATTCGCTTCCGCGGCCGCCAAGGGAAAATAAACCGTATCAAATCGAACCAATTCCGGAGTTCCGGCATTGTCCGGTGAACTGAAAGTACAGCATTCCACACACTTGATAATGTTGCAAATGTTCCATAGATATGTTATGCAGATATTTTAAAATCGTGCTGAAGACCAGCAAACTTAAAATGTACACAGGTTGTTTCAGACTAATTCCGCAATACTTCAGGAGGTTATACGAAATGGTGTACAAAATGACATGGGTCAAGTTTTTTAAAATAAAATTTTCAGGATAAATATTTCAGAAATACATTGAATCACAAAATAAACGTAAAATAACGTCACGAGATGGTAGAATTAGAAAAATATACGCACTGTCGAAATCTGACTATGGTCCACGAATTTGCAAACGTAAGGGTTATTCTCGTAGATTCTGGAATCATTGCACCGCGACATTTATCAATAAAAGGGAATCGACCGATTACTGCGCCAGAGTCTTCATTTGACGTTTAACGAATGCGACATTACCAGCGATAAAAACCGCAGTAAAACAGTATCATCAGCGCGTTTTTAATCGAGTGACAGATATTTGGCGCGAGTGCCTACCAAGAAACGGATCTAAGTGATTTAAAAAATACGCATCAGAATATTAGAGACGAGTTATTCCAGAAGTGATATTAAGGTGCAGCGAAAAACGTCTAGAACGAATAAATAAATTGGATAATTAAGCATGTGAATTATACCAGAAACATTTAGAGAATTTATAAACAGGAACTACTAGAGTTAAGTGCGTGACTAGTGATTTTTTATGAAATTAATAAAAACTTTTAGAGTTTTTTATTTGTCTCCTACAGCCACGTTTCTTGACAATATTTTAGTATAATTAATTAAATATAGAGAAAAGTTAGTTTAAAAATACAAATATTAAAAGATGTTATAACATCATTTTACCCTTCACGGGTGAGGTAAAATGACATTCTTAAGGCAATCATCTGACAATATGAGTAAAGTTTACCACCTATTCTCATATCTTCTGTTGCATCTCGTATTACATTTTCGTATGGAAAGACATCAAATTAAAATATTTTGAATACGGATTTAACGCTTCAAAAGGTCGTAAAAAAATAATACAGGTTTTGAAATATTATTTTTTTTAATTTTATAAAAAGCATAAAACATCCCCGTTGGCTATTTAGTTTGCACAGCCTTGGAATTTACCGGCTAACCTGCACCCCGGGGCTCTCATAATGTTAGATTTATCCTTGACCGTATACGTGGCGAAGCAATGGGCAATTTGCCTCCGCATAACTTCTACTCAGCGGCGGCTGCCCGGCCATGAGTGGTCTAAAACTACCCCATGTAAGAGCAAGAGTAATATACAATCATATCTTTAATCGACCCAGTGGCGTAGTGACAACGCTGTGGTATCTACTGCTAGCCGCGTGGTACCCCGGTCAACATTTTTTCTGTGTACTCAGCTAGCGAAGCAAATCTTTTGAAATATCGTCGGTAAATCAATTGACATTTCACCCTCAACCATTACAATTTTCAAGAAAATTTTACAATGTGCATTGATGAAATTCATTCATTCACTGAAATTCGTTCATTGAGTTTAAAATGAATTGGAATTAAGACACCTTCATTAAGATTTTGTGATGACACTAACGCCGGCCGCACACTGGATGCATTTTCGTACGAAATTGAGAAGTATACGTATACGTACGAACACGCAAGTACATTCCCGACCTTCGAGTAGTATTGAATATCGCACACTGTACACGATTTAGTAGTGCGTGTATGTAAGTATAGATGCGACGTCCGACACGATCCGGATTTGTTCGGAAATTTTTGCGATTTCGTACAATGGATATTGAAAAATTTGTTAATTTGATATATGACCATAAATGTTTGTGGGACCAAAGTGACTCAACTTATCAACCGTCAGTGCAGATAATGGCGAAAAATAAAAATATTAAAAATAAAAAATGTATTCACTTCTTTATCTTAAGGTTACGACCAATCGTTTCTCAGGTGATATAGTCTTGCGAAAATTACTGAATTTGATCAGATCAGTCCGCGCAGCATTTTAAATATATTCAAATGTTTCTTTGTTCATACGCAGATAATCATAAAATTTGTCATTATTTAAGTCTGTCATAATATGATGAAATTCACTAAATTCCTTTCTAGTATATATTTCATTTGGTTCTACGATGCTGACGACGCCGTAGCAGCCTATGAGTCAGAAAAGTGTCTTCCAGAAGATACAGATTATTCATTTGGCACAAAAGTTATTGGAGAAATGCGAAAAGTAACTGATCGTGACCAACGCAAGACGCAATCAGTGTGCGCGCTCAATACGTACGAAAATAATCGCACGAATACGTGCCATAATAATTCGTATCCAAAGTGCGACCGGCCTTATACTAACTAGTTGGAAGATTGATATCTTTCAATCGACTTGGAATTTCAAATTCAACTGAAAGTGATATTCTAGCAAAGACATTCTTTTTTCCAAATTAGTTATTTATTTGTTTTTGCGCCGTTTATTTTTTCTTTGATATTACTGCGTCCGTGATTACGGAAAAAATGAAAATTCACGTTTTTTCCTTATATTAAATTCGTCGCGGTACTAATGCTGCATAGACGGCATGCAATATCAACGATGTTTATGGACCAGGTATTTCAAATGAACGCACTGTAAGCTTTTGGTTTGATCGCTTCCATTCTGGAAATTTCAAACTCATCAATAACTTTTATTTGAATATACTATGCTAGAGACATCTGAAGTATTTTCTCATGAACTAGTAAATATTGTTTTTCGCAATTGGTAATAATCCCTCTATATTTTTTAATGTATCTAGCATAATACGAATTATATGTAAACAAGTTAAAGATTATCAGATTTGTACATATTATATAGAACTTTCAAAATTTGATAATGTGTGGATGTTCTTACGGTGAATTGGTGAACGTTTTATTGTGTAGAGTGATCACTTAAGCCAACTCAAACAGGTTGTAAGCTCTGAGCCATCGTATAAAAAGACTTCCACGCAGGTTTCTCATATTCATGGTTTCGTCTCTGTGAGACTTCTACAATTTAATTATTCCGTGTGTGACTGGATGACAATTTACATTGTTCGTAAAATAAACTTGCGTATAAGTATGCGTAACTTGCGTATAAGAAACGTAAAATTGCGTATAAGAAACGTAAACACAGAATAAAACGAAGTTTTATTCTGTGTTTCTCCATTAAAATTTATAGATTTCACTCATTTATCTCGAATTCCCGAGAACCAATTTCCAAAAGTAACTGTCATCCTTTTTTTTTATTCTTTCATTTTATATATAATATTAAATTTAACAAAAATAATTCACCTAGAAGGTACTTGAGGATATATCCGATTTTTATGAAAGATATATTTTTGATTAAGACTGTCATTGATTAAAACATCATTAATTTAATAATGCTTATGTTTTTATTTCCTTTATTTTTCAATCCTTTATCATTAGTGCCACATGGTGACCTCAATCAGATGAAACATAGCGCCTTATCTGTCGAGGCCACCCTCTCCCAAGACGCATAACTCCACAGATCCTTGGTCGCTCTCCTAGCTGAATCGTGGGTCTCTTCATCCAGATTAAGTGCATCCATCTGCCACTGCATTCATCCAAAGCTTTTTTGACTGAAAGTCGCGTCCAGAATAATTTATTTTTCTATAAACTCTCATTAAACGCATACTATATTAAATTCATTCAGTACATAAAATAAAAAATTATCAAGAAACATTACATTGTGATCAAAACTTACTCGTAATTCAAACAGGTTTGCAATGTTTATGAATAGATAATTATGTAAAAAAATTAACAGCATTACACTAAACCAACTATAAAGCATAAAAATAAATTAAATTTTGGTACCAGAAATGCTTTGTGTTCCGTTAGTCTGACAAGTTCTCATAAATATAAAATCAATAACGTAGATTCCGCCGCCTTCTTTAACATTACACCCTTCACCCTTGCTTTATTACATATTATTGGTCAATAATATGTAATAAAGCAATAAATATAATAGTAAATATATGCTTTATTTCTTCACCAACTAGCCACTTCTAGGATTGGCCGCCTAAATATTTCTTTAGAGCTAAATAATTATTTATTTTATTATAGCCCTTTGTGTTCTGAAAATTTTAACATTTGTATTGGCTGCATTTTCTCATCCAATTATGGCATGCTCTATTTTTTTGGCCGAGTGCAAAGTATATTTGACAAAGTTTACCCTCGTATTTTTAGGCAAATTTTTATAAAATGACTTATATATTCTTACAAATTTCGCTAATGGGTGTACTTCCAGTTTTAATTAATAATTTGATAAAATATTTAATAAAACCAAGACCATTAATTTACCTTAAACGACACCATAAATTTTAATAAATAAATTGTCGTCTCCCGGGCTCTTGGTGCAATTATTAACGCGAATAAATTTCGCCGAGTATGACGTCCACCTGGTCATAATAGCGGCAGAACAAACACTTCAGAATTACCGTTCGCCAGCAAGTAATCCAAGTTTATCGTCCGGCGGCGCAGATCTGCCAAGAGAGCTCGAATGCAGTAAAGCCTAATAGTAAAGCCGTGTCGCCGTACGGCCATTTAATCTGATGCGATATGGAAGGATATAAACGGTAACCGCTTTCCTGGCAGATGTTAATGAAGGCAATCAAATTGAATAATTTATTTTTTCAACGTCTAATAAAATCTACATGTAATTGGCACATTTTACTGCATTACAATTGAAATTATTTTTTTATTTGATTAATTTACTTTGGTATATTTTTTAGTATTTAAACCAGTGTTTTTTACAACATTTCTAATTATTTTTTTGTGAATACGTCTTTAAAATTAATTCGAGGTATAAAATCCATATCTAAAAACATCACGAAAATAAACGCTTAAGTATATCCCACAAATCACATGACGCAGGCAGAAATTAGTAGTCAGTAGATTTTGGTTAAACTAGGTTTCTGTTTATTTCAACTTTTATATAAATAGGTATAGATGCATTGTTTGGATGGTTTTGCTTTGAATAATAGTTTTTTGAGCATTTTGCCTTGAATTAGATGTTTTTATATGCTTTTATTTAACTCTCATTGTCTGTTTGTTGATTTTTTGTCGTTGTACAAATTTACAATTGATTTTTCACCAACTTCCCGACAACAGCTCTGAAACATTCAACATTTATGTCAAATTGATGACTAAACCATTTTCGGCATAATTTGGTCACTATTTCTATTAAAGTTAATAATTTTTCATTATTATTGAACACTGAATGCCTAAGTAGCTTCGTAATTTTTCAATATTAGCATGAAAAAGTGTTCCGATTTCATATTATCAATTTAAGTCAGCAGATTCAACTTTCACATTATTCGTCGGAACAAAATATCAAATTCGATAAATTAGGGTTGTGTTGAATTTAGATTTTTAATATCTCAGGATAACTTTAGTTTAGAAAAAACTATCCGACAAAAAGAACGTTCAACATAATTATGCCACCGGTTCGAATAGTGTTGATGCGAAATAAATGCAGTATTTTCTGCAATAGGCTCCAACTGTCATGTACCATTCCTTCACCTTCTCAATATTTTTTATTCACTTATTTTATTTGACTTTACTGCAAATTAGAAATTTTCATAAAATAAATTTATCCTACAAAACAAAATATCCAAACAAAGGAAAAAAATATTTTTATATGATTTAAATCGATACCAATTCCCATACATTCGTATTTTTTTCTCGAGTTTCCAATAATATAAGAACATATTTATGATCATTGTGTCTTTATCTACTTTTCGTACAAGTCAGCTTCATGAATACTGATAGGTTACTTATTTTTTTTGCAAATTCTATCGCAAAAACCCCTCCAAATTTATAGGCCAATGCATCTTCATCAAAAAGTCTCCGAAAGGATTTGAGGGATATTTTTACTGAATTGAGTAGAGTATTTTTTGCGAGACTTTTTGCATTATGAATATTTGTCTTTATTTTTTATTAATATATTTATTCAAAGCAAAACAAATTGCATACAAAAGAGTTTTTTTAGGTAATCGAAATTTTAATCATACTCATTTTATATAATAGTAAAAAGATACCGACCAATCATACTCAGTTTTCTAAGCAAATACTTATATATTATTATATACGTCCAAATTATTTTGAATATTTTGAGATAACTAACATTTAGTAAAAATATTTCATAGCACAAGCTCTTAGCTTCGTTTCAAAATAGAATGAGCATCGATTGACATATATTGTGTGTATGCTATCTCTTTAGTCCATTTCTGTGCCAAAATACCTAAAGAATCACAAAAAATTATTGTTCATTGTAAATTGAAAAGCACTGTAATTTATCTGGATGTAATCATCACTATTAAAAAAAAATCTTTATGTTCTCTCTGATACAGAAGTGAGAAATAGTTTTTTTTTTAATGATGTAATCATCACTATTAAAAAAAAATCTTTATGTTCTCTCTGATACAGAAGTGAGAAATAGTTTTTTTTTTAATTCAACTTATTATAATTAAAAAATTAATACATTTATATAACAGATTGTTAAAAAAGTTTACAAAATTAAAGCAAGATACCCATTAAAATGACGTTTAGGAGGGCTGAATAAAATAATTTATAGATTATATCGCATTTATATTAAGTAAATATACTAAATTTAATGTTTTGATAAAAAAAAACATTAACAGAGATATAATAAATACTACATGGATAATAATTTATCAAACAATGATCAAAGGAGAATATTGTTGTATTTAACCAACAAGGTTTTATTGATTTCTACTGGCTTTGAAGCAATCATATCTTAGTCAGGATAGACACCCTTGGGACCTCTAGGTTATGTTTAAAGTTATGATATCTAAATCATTTAAAACTTTGTATTCTAACCACAAAGTTATTAACTTAAAAAAATATTACTTGTAGGTATATAAAAACTCTAAATATGTCAATTATTATCAAATGTAGGTATGTTTATAAAGGAATATATTTAAAAATAATCAATATTTTTTGTAAAGAAGTTTTTTATTTATTATTTATTGTAACATGTAATATACACATAATATAATTTATATTACAACTTCAGTTTTAAAATTATTTCTTCTAGAACATCTGCGTTTAGGAGAGAACTTTGTTGAAATTATCTAGTTTTTTTCAAAGATTTTTAATAAAAAAAATTGTGATTGCTTTTTGTAGTCATTTTTCATCTGTAATCTATCTGATGATATCCGGTAAGTTCTGTTTTTCTGTTAAAATATTTTTTCCTAGACATGTATAGTGATGTTGCGCTATTTTTTTTAGTAGGAATATGTATTGTTTTCGTGTGTGATTTTCCGTTGTAAAACTTATGTATTTTGTATTTTTGTATTTGTATACTTGAGTACATATATTTTTATTTAATTATTTTTATTATTGTTTCTCCGGAATAGGTAAAAAAAAAATTTTTGTCGTATTTTTTCGTTTTTATCGAATTAGTTTTTTTTTCGAATATTTTTCGAATTTAAGTTGTGTTTAATTATCCATTCTTAATATTCTTTTGATTATCAGGCATTATACAAATTCAATTGGGAGTAGATCTCTACGTATGTACCGCTCTCCAGTGTATCAGAGACTTGCTTGCACATAGCGTGGTAAACTGAAGTTAAATTTTTCCGCGATACAATGCTATAACTAAAAAAAAATTAATTCTTGACGCAAAAATATAGATTTTTATAAGTCATTATTTAGTATAGGATTTGTTTTTTTTCAATTACGTAGTAAATAAAGATGTATGTATGTCTCTTAGAGACGAAACTATATTTTTTTTATATGGAAAAGTAGGTATAGAAGTCTTTTTGGGTGTACATATGGTTTACAGCCTATCGTAGAACTGGCTTAATTAAGTGATCAGCCGTACGAAATGTCCTAAGCCCTATAAACACCCAAAAGACATCCATACCTACTTTTCCAAATAAAAAAAATATATTATAGATATGATATATAGATTTAAGATAAGGGTTTTAAGGGAGGGTAGACCATAAATAATAATGACGTACACAATGTTTAAAGAAATCAACTTATGTTGTTGTCCGGTAATCGAGAGGAGGATTTTCTTCAGGTTTCTAAAGAGTATACATGCAAAACTACATGCTTTTTGTAGAATATTGTATGAACTAACAATGTAAAAATTGAAACGATTAGCATTCAGCAAAATATAATATATATTTATTTATACAGAAAGGAGGCGGTGGGAAGCATTTCTCCAGAAAAAGAGAAAAGTGTTTCCATATTTGGCACAGGGTTCTAATGGATAACTTAGAAAAAATTATAGTGGATGACATTTATATGTATGTACTCGAAAGTATGGGGTAGCCAGGTGGTAGAGTAAGTAACTATGTTTTGCACAGGGTCCTACATTTTTTTATCATTCTATTCAATTTTTAAAATTTTGCAACGTATATTTATTTTTGTTGTGTAATTATTGATTAAAACCTAATTTTCTATCCTCAAAATTTATTAATCAAACTCGAATTTTTTCTACAGGTCGAGCAGGATTACGCCCTAAATATGTTCCCTGTAAAAAGAAGGAAGGCAGGAATTATTATTATTCGCGCCAAGAAAGAATGAAATGAAAAAAAAACACGTACAGAACAGAGGTTCCGCGCCATAAATCAGAGAGCTCGGTGTATGTGCGAATGATATAAATTATTTCTAATGCCGTCCCTGCAAAGTTGGGGCAAGTTGAATGTCGTGTGGGCATTTTTCAAAGTAATGGTTGAACATTCTTCGCCGCTGAGTGCCGAGTCTGGCCTGCAATTTTTCTGAAAAATTCTCTAAGGCCGCATAAGTTCTTTGTTCCAGCCAGCCCCGTTGCCACAAAACACGTTCCTGTTTAAAACGACAAAATTATTTTTTCATCATACTTGTTGATATTTCAATGGATGGCATATTTTCTTAACTTATTTATTTGTTTTTTATTTAATTTATTTTGTCAACACATTCGACTTTAAAGCCTTTAAAAGTATGCAAAACAAGAAATTCCTAGAAAAAGATAGTAAAAATAAAGATAACGTTGGTAAACAGAATATATAAAAAAAAATAAACTGTGCAAAAGTTTACAATAGGTACTTAATTAATAAGCATCTTTATTCCTAAGCCTGTGTTATCTATTTCTCATTAAATTTAGTAAATAATTTATATTTCCAGGCTGGCAGTGAAAAATTATATTTTACCTGATAGACCTAGCAGGAACATGATACAATATTAATGAATTTCTACTTCAGAACAATCTATTAAGCCATTAACAATTTAAAAAAGATAAATGAGGTCTGAAAAAATTGTTCCATTAGACAATGTTTCTAATCTTAATTCCTTCATTTGAATATAATAGTTAGGATCTACTAATATTAAATATCTATACAGGATATTATACTCGTTTTTTTATTAAACTATCCATTAATAGCTCTCCACAGGAATATTGTAGATATCACTGTAGCCTATTAAGTAATCCTTCTGCTTGTTTTTGATTCACTTTTCAAATATTTATTTGCAGGTCTTTAGATGAAATACAATGCATATACGAAACAGGGATGAATTTTTGCCGGTCCAAGGCAACTGTATGCGCGACTAGTTGTACCTTGAGGTGGCAAGGGATGGCTGCCTTGGAATGTCAGAGTACACTGCACAGAGGTCACGATTCCTAGTCGCATTACTCACTATTATTGACATTACTTAAATGTATAAAACGAATTGCAATCAGGTAATTTCTACATTTGTTTTTGTGCATCCGAAGTAAACGCATCGCACGTGTCCGCTCATACTTTTATCATTAAGTGCTAATTAGTGGGCACGTAACTTGTATGTTTCGAAGTTTCTATTGTTTTTGACTTATTGTATCGTGATGGATATTTAAGTTGAAGATGCTTGATTTGTTTTATGTATTTTATTTTAAAATTTATTTATGCTTAGGTTTTTATATGTGCTACGACAAAATATTTAACATAACCTTTTTTCATTTTTTTTATTTTTTATTGAGACTTTTAAATACTTTTGAATAAATTTGCACGCATAATTTTTATACGAACATGTAGGTTAATGTATAAAAAAATGTTTTTATTTCTATGTGTTATTTTTAATGGATCAAACTCATATTTTTCTTCAATATTTTTGTTTCTATGTAATCGAGTTATTTTATTATTATTTACTTTAATTGATCATAAAATATTATAATTACATGCAGTAGTATGCACTACGATAGCCGATACCTGCGCGATTTCCGTATGGCCGCCTTTCTTTGGCCGCGGGACCACTGTGCACAGCGGCAAATTTTAATCTGTTGACATGCTCATAATTCATATCTGTAGATTTTAAAACACTCGTCGATATAAAGATATTTGTAAAATTTGTTACATTAAATTAGATACAAAAAATTAGATACAATAAATTGAAAACTCTGAAATCCTATCGATGGTTGAAAGGCAGTAGTTGAATCAAATGTTTATCCCAGTGTTTTAGTAATGCATATGAAAAATAAAAAATGATAATGATCATTAAAATGGATGGAAAACATAAGCTTTGTCATGTCTGTGCGAGTTTCATCATTATTTTATAATTAACTATCCAAGTTTTGATTGTATTACTTCTCCTCTCAATATTTCGCGTTTCAGTCACCTTTACACTAGTAAGGATCAAATGTATTAATTTGGATCATCGTAATCTTTCTTAAAAACCGTAGATTTTTACTTTTGTAACGGGTCGTGTGATTTATGGAAAACGTATTGATAGCTTAAACGAAAGATATAAACCAAGTTGATACAACCGGACCTAACTCCGGTTCATTGTGTCAGAACCTAATCAACGAATTATTTTTATTTCCACTACGTAAAAAATATATTTTTGAATTTAGTCAGTTTAATATCTCTCCTATCAATGAGAGTTATTAAAACTCTTTTAGTTGCAGAAGTCAAATGTATAAATAATTTAAGTAGCCTAAAGATGACGTAGTTAATGTTTTTCACACAATTTAATAATCATCATGAATCATCCATCTCTACAACGCTAACGCTAAAATCCATTACTTAAATAAAATTTCTTTATTTAAAAATATACCTAGTACTTAACTGCTATGACTTGACATGAAAGTTACAACTCCTATAATAGTTCCAAAAGACGGTGTGTACTTTTCGACTGCAGGGCCTTAGTATTCTCTAATTTTTAAAATCAAAATTCGAAGTACAGAAAGACTTAATTAAGCCAATCACATAAATTTACTAAATAAACAGATACTAGTGAGAGTGGTAGTAATTTTATATTTGATTAATATACATAATATGGGTAACATGAGAAATTAATGATACAAAACTAAATGCATGTTATTAAACTCAAACTTTGCGATAGTATTAAAAAAATGTTAACGGATATTATGGTAATTTTTGTGACGCTTGATTTGATTGCATTGATAATGGTATTGCATAAAATAAGTTCCTAGAAGGGGGTGGGAAATGCAGGGAGGCTCTGTAGAAAAAATTATTTAGTTTGGAGTAAGTATTGCAGTGTAGGATATGAAGAGTGAGATCAGTTCTGATTGGCAGTTGAATGAATATTCATCTGAGTTAACTATTTTATTTAGAAAATTCTTCATTATGTATTTCCAGAGTATTTTACTTGCAATGGTTTTACCCCAAAAGATTTTCACAGAATATATATATTATCTTTTAATATGAGAAATAATCAAATGGAACCATGAACCGCACTAGAGATATCATGACTAATCTGAAAGTCGCTTGACTACGCTGTGCCGAATACGTCAAAAGAATAACCCTTCTAAGGTTCCCATGTATATTGTACATAGCACTGCATAAGTAATCCCATTGTTATCGGAAGGAAACGAAAAAGAAGAAGAATATACAATATACAATATAAAAATTGTATCAGGCAACGTCGACTGTCCTGAACTATTAAATAGACTAAAATTCCATGTTCCCTGTAGATCTCGTAGACACAACCCAGTCTTTCACATTGATTTTACCTCATCCAACTATCGTCGGAATTCATATTTCTTGAGGGTATGCGATGCATTCAATAAACTGATGAGATTATTGGATATTGATCTGTTCGAGTGCAGCCACACAAGATTAAGAAAAATTTTGAGTGCTGAATTTTTTTCCACGTAATAATTAAGTTTCTTTTTCTTTTATTTAAATTTTTTATTCTTTCTTTCTATATAATTAATATGCCTTAGTATATCATAAATATTTATCATTGCTGACATATTTCTGTTTGTTTAATTTTTTTTTATTCTTTCTTTCTATATAATTAATATGCCTTAGTATATCATAAATGTTTATCATTACTGACATATTTCTGTTTGCTTAAATTTTTTATTCTTTCTTTCTATATAATTAATATATTTCTAAATGTGGAGACCTGTAATTAGCCATCTATATTGTATCAATATTTTCTGTGCTTTTTTTTTTGTGCTGTTGGTCTTCCATAAACATTAAATAAATAAATAAATAAATAAATAAATACTCAATTCAAATTAAACAATACGTGTATTGTCAAATCATCATTGTGGCGACAGGTAAAAATATTGTGATCACGGCAGTGGGAAATAATCACACACTTGAAATTAATTATTGTTTTGTTAATTAACAAAAATCACTGGATACGAACTCAACTAGAGATCTTGTCTGTAATTCGCATTAAACCTCGCACTAGTAACTCGAGGATCTTCCATTTGTATCTAAAAATTCTGATTCACGTCGTCTGTCACTTGTTAATTGTTCTTCGCAGTAAACAGAAGAATTTTTAATTACAACGTACTAACTATAGATGTAACTATGTAGATTTCGTTTTTAAGTGAATTAATTAAATATTAAAAAAAAAATTGTCCTACTTCACACAGAAATCCCATTATTAAACTGTAAAAATGCTTCATTTTTGCTTTCCTGTAAATTTTGCTTTTTTTAAATTACAACACTACGAAGCCGATTGTGATAACAATTATGAATATTCTAATATTAATTCTACGTACATTCTTGTCAAATTATCAAATCATATACAAAATTAATTATTTGAAGAGAATGAAAATAGTATTTATATAAAACATATTAAAATATTTTATATTAATGATGATCGTAACGAAACGAAAATAACACAAAAGATTTAATATTTAATTCAGTAAAAAAATCTAAATTTGTAAAGGTCGTAATAAAATCTTATAGTTATTTACATATATATAATATGAATAAATATTGGAAGCCTAGTGTTTTTGAAAAGTATTTATAATAATATTTAAATTAAAAATGGCTTTACGCATTTTTTTCAGAAAAAAAAAACAAAGAAACTCACAATTAATTTTATAATATTAATAATTTTAAATAAAATTAAAGACTAAACAGGTAGTAGAAATTAATAATTATTAGTCAATCTGTTGAATTCTCTCAGTTCTGATTGATATTTTACAATTATTAGGCTCCTTTTTTAGCAATTGCTTCTTCAAAACAATTTAATTTAAACGCCAAATTTTAATCCACTGTATGATTAGGTAATAAATAATATTTAAGCCTAAGCGCTTTCAACGGACACACCCATCATTCTCAGAGGCAACATTAAAACTAACAATAAAAATAAAAACAATATGGCTAGACAATATTAAGTAAGTATGGGGAGAGGGAGGGGGGAGGGTTAAGTATTAATATTACACTTACAACAGTAATTATTGTAACGAAATTCTATTGAAATTGAATATTGACAAGAAAACAAAGTTATTTTGATTTTATTTAATTAAATAAATATATCATTCTATTGCATTGTAATGTAATATTGATATTTTTAAGAATTTAAAATTATTTATAAATAATTTTTTTTGTACCACTAGAGATGACATGAAAATAAACATCACTTCGAATATTTATAGAAATGTGTCGTCAGGTGGTTTTGGAAAAACTATCTTATTTTAGGAATTTCTTTGATCCTGTCTTGATTTAAGGGTCTCCGAAAACGTGATTTACATCGTCTAGACATTTTCAGGACTATAACAAAGGGTTGAAGTTCGGCTGTGTCAGAAATTTGCATAGGTCACGCGAGAACGGACTCACTAATTTTATAAATCCATTTTTGTATCCTCTGGCCGTATAGAACTAGTACATGAAATGAATCTTTATTGAATATAGTAAAAAGCTGGCCTGCAGAGTGGGTATCTTGAACAGGGTCCGCAGATATTTAAATAAATCTAAACTATGTGTAGGTACTTTAATATTTACGAGTTATCCAATTTAAATGCGATCTTTTCCATCATCTTCCATAAATAATTGATAAACATTTCAAGAATGCCAAAACCTCTTTGAGCTAAGAAAATATTATAATTATAATAATATTATGAAAAATTACAGCAGAAATAAGAATTTTTAGTGCCTTCATTTTATTTTTCACACAAAATTTAATACACATTCTTCGATCCATTTTTTCGATAGAAAAAATCGCCAAGCACACCAAAACACGTCTAACCTTTATATCTGTCGGAAACAAACTAAAAATGCAAAATGGCTGAAAATTTTTTTGGGGACATGTACACCAACATAACAAAAACAAGTTTCGTAAATCGCAGATTAATCGTAATCTTAAAGATACGATCAATAAAATTTAATAAAATTAAACGAGGGCTAGGTGTTTAATGTGATCGATTTTAAACATTTTTTAATAAATATATCAGCGGTAACATGACGACAACACATTCATTTACTCAAATTTGATAAACATTAGATATTTAAAATATCTATCATAACGCACGTTGCAAAAACTTACATTTAAATTTTCGAATTAATATTTATATTTTCATTTATATTTATATTTTTATATTTAAATCATAATTATATATTTATATTTTCGAATTTATATACGCGAATTTATATTTTCAAGCAGCGTTTAAATAAAATAATTTCACAAAGTACCTACCTTTTTTAATTATGAAACTCCTCTATAAAATAAATATAACTGTGAGCAGTTTACGATTTAAGACATCCAAGGGATTTTATTTATAGAAAATGTAATCTAAACTTTTCTGTGAATTTTATTTCGAAATCAAGTTCAAGTTTTATTACTTTGCACAGTAAAAATATACGCAATTCAAAAAATATACTTTCTATATTTATTATTCTATGTTGAATAACCTTAATTTTATTGGGTTTGTCAAATACCGAATTTATTGATAGTTATGACGTTTGTGGAAAACTTTATCACATATTGCTTTCCCTTTGGTAATTTTCCGGTAGACTTCGATTTCCTTACATAAATACAATTTGTTTGCTACCCGGAAAATATAAAAGACAAGCAAAATATAAAAATAATATTTTAAATGCAAGAAAGTTATCTATTTTATGCCGAAGGGCGGAGTTTACAACACAAGGATTATTTTTATTAGTATAAATGTTCATAATATTCTGTTTCTAAGATTTCTAGAGAAAAGATAATATCTTTATTTTATTTTTACCTTATGGATTATCAACAGATTCTAAAGTTGCATGTTTCAATATTCACTTTTATGGTTAAGAAATTTAAAAAAAATCGATTTTAATTAAGTCATAAGTTATAAATTAACAGGAATTTGTGTGATCCAAAAATGTCTATAAAACTTAAAGAAAAGTTATACCAGACTAGGGATGGGTCGTCCACGTCCGTCTATCGACGAGACGATCAACTAGTTGAATTTGTCAACTAGTTGATCTATTTTCAACTTTATAGATAAAAAAATAAATCGATTATAATTTTGTTTACACCACTTTTTATTGATTTTTTACATGTTTCGGGAACAATGTTCCTTTTCTCAGATTGAGCCTTAAACTAAAGTTGACTGATAATACAGATATATTTATTTATTAATAATGTCACCACAAAGTGAAAGGCTGACTTTGAAAGATTTATTCTTCAATAAATTTCTAGATAACATCTCAAATGTAAAGTATTTTTAAATTATGTATTTATTTATAAATTTATAGATAATAAATAAATGTAAAGGTTTTTATCATTTTATTTAACTTGTATTGAAACGAATGAATTTTTCGTAATCGATTTGAGTTAGTGTAGTGATAGTCCAACGTTTTCCAAAAAATAAGTCAGATATATTGAAAAAATTCAAACTTTGATGTCGCATATCTCCATAACTATTGATATTAGGTCATGATAGCTTTCGACTCATAATCAAAGCAGGAATACAGTCCTGCGAGGTTATTAATGTTTTCCATATAACCCTGTACACATGTAATGATATGTACCTATTATATTTTTTTATACACACATTACTGCTTTGTACTTAAGTATTTATATTTTTAATTTTTATACTCATATTTTAATCTTATACCCAATACTTTCACTGCTCTTATATGTAGTTTATATTTATATTTTACTGCTTACACCTGATATTGTTGTGTATACCTACTTTTTTCTTTATTATATATAGAAAGAAGATATAAAACAATATGTAAAAGCCTATGATGTGCGTAAACAAATAAATAATAAAATATTTCTTTTTACATATAAGCACAAGTAGCGGTTTTACTTTCCCCGAAACTATATTCCTTCGAACTTCTTTAAATTTTAAAAATTAACGTAATAAAAATAGCCAACGGTTGAGCCGTCGAGCAGCGTTGCATCGAACCGTAGACAGTTGACCATCGTCCCGATATTTAGATAGAACGTCCGCGATGTCCGCGTAACAAAATTGATGCGTCAACTAGTTGACGAATTCAATTAGTTGATCGTCTCGTCGATGGACGGACGTGGACGACCCATCCCTATACCAGACTACTATTAGACCGGCGATTAAGTTTAGCTCCGAATGCTGGACTATATACAACTCCTACTCAAGACATCTAGAATCAGTAAAAATGCGAATGCTTAGCTGGTCGGCACGATTATCATTAAAATATAGGATTAAAAGTCCACGCATTCACGGTAGCCTGTACATAATAATTTCATACTCAATATTTTTTACATATTATTTTCGTATTCTGCCCGTCCGTCCGTCCGTCTGTCTGTTTGTCTGTCTATCCTCGTAATTTTTTTAACCCCTGCAAAGGCCTGCACGATCTTACTTATAATAAAAGGAAAGAACTTTTAAGATTATTGACAATACATACATATATGTACTGTGATCGCTATTATAGGTCGACCACAATCAAAAGACCATTCCCTTGCTTTGTCCGGTAAGAAGAAAGCGGGGGAAAGTTGCCTGGAAAGCCCGTATTACAAGCCTCAATAAGATATTCCAAATTAATATATATTTTTTAGTTAAAAAAATGTTACTTACCTACTAGAAAAATTTATTTTGTGTTCATTTTTTACACATATTTTTGTGCGCATTCTTTTAAAAGCGGTTAAGCTATAGTGCTGTGTCCAAGAAATCTTCTATCTAGTCATTTTTAAAAAAAACATGTTTTATTTTTTTTTAATATAATATTATTTTGTATTAACTTCACTGGGTCACTAAATTGTATTATTACACAAATAACAATATTCAGTTTTTCATTTACGCCATTACTGAAATAATTGAACCTTCTAGTAATCAACAAATGAAACGTATGCACTGCACCATAGCACTACTCATTTATCACTCACGCCGATCGCCACGTTCGTCCTACGGAGTAACTGCGAGTAAAAGTTTCATCGCCAGTATGATTCGTGTGTGGTTTGTTCGTGCTGCAAACTGTGTACTTGTGGTTTGATTGATGGTATCTGTAATCTATACTGACTGCCATCTGTAGAAATCTCTACTGACTAAATTATTCGAAATAAAAAATCATTAATCGTGACTTACTTGCAAAATATATCATATTTACAAGGTTTTTTTAAGAGCTATAAACTTTCACGAGCGGACGGGCGGACGGACACACGGAAGAAAACCTAATTAATGTTCAAATTTTTTGTTTGTAACATTGTGGAAATTCATTTTTAATATTTAAAAAAATTAGGGTAAACAACGCTGTTTTATTCCACTATTTTGAATTGTTAGAACGTTTGTTATTGAATTTGTTAGAAAGTTTTCGGGATTTCTCCCATTGTCAATAACAACACTTTTACTACTTTTTTTACTACTATACTTTACTACACGTTACTACAATACAAACTATACTTCAAACGTTACTACAATAACAAAAATTACAACTAAACGTTTTGTAAACGTGTTGTTATTGACAATGGGAGAAATCCCGAAAACGTTCTAACAATTCAACATAAATATAGTGGAATAGAACAGCGTTGTTTACCCTCATCTTTTAAAATACTAATTAATGTGTTTGATGATAGGTTTCGCAGTTGGTAATGATACCTACATATTTTAAAATTGAGTAATAAGTAATATTATTTTTAACGTATATATGATATTTTTTGGAATTATTTAACATATTCACTAGAATACGCCTGAACATAAATATTTTCAATCTTTAAAATTTTCTGACACATTTTTTGACTAGATTATGTTTTTAAAAATATTTATAATAAACATATTTAATATTAAAAATAAAACAAGTACCTTTATCATAAAAGTAAATTTCTTTAAAATAATAAACTTCAAATATTTTATCAAAAATTCTCTTGAAATTCTATTCCACGTGTATTTTTAATGATGCCCATTAGATCTCCTTGCTAAAAATAATGCTGAACTGTGGGAACGAAATAAAGCTGAAATTTTATAATACTTCTTTTGGGGCTCACGTACGACTGGATTCCACGACAAAAAGTTTTTTGACCAAAATAATATTTTCAGCTTTGACTTTTATAAGCTTCTTATGTTCCTGTAAAAAGCAATGGTAAATGTACCTCAAAAAAAAAAACATTATTCTTTCTCGATAGAGACAAAAATTTAATATTTTTCTGCTCAGGTTGCCATGAGCGGTATTTAAAAAAAAACAATGAAAAAACAAAAACAAAAAATAATGCAAGTTAGCAAAAATGTTAACAACATACACACGTTTATTTTTAAAATCTTTTTAACGATTTTTTTATTTATTTATTTCGGGTTTGTTTGTAGTTTTTATTATTCATAATGTTTATCTTCACTTAAATAAAGTTATTGAATTTTATTTAAAAAATTATTAAGGATTTAGTGTTTTTTCTTATGAACAAAATATAATTCCAGTGAAGGTAATGGATTAATAAAAACGAAAAAATAAAAAGAAGAAAAAACGTGAACATGCAATTTCAAAGATTTTTTTTAAAAATAGAGATGCAAACACGGAATACATGTCGTATTAATATTCTTACTGCTCTCAAACAAAGCTAAATGCCTGTGCAATGAAAATAGGACTAATTTTCTGGTGTCCTGTAATTCGGGGCTCGAACCAACAACCACCGAATAACTGGGTGAGCGTTATTCGGTGGTCGAATAACATAGCGGAACATGAGAACTAACAACGCCAACACCAAATTGAATTCTTGTCAGCTGTCAGAATCTGTTTACATGCGAGTTCACAAATGTTTCGACCATTTTTTAATAAATATTTTCTTTTTACTCCCTTTATATTATATTAACTCGTGGCGTTTGCTTGCTTGCCGTCAACAAAAACTTTGTATCGATTTTTGACCCTTTTCCCGTGATCCAATCGAGCTGAAACTTGGCAAGTAGACTCGTGGCGACGATCAAAGAGATCTTTCAAATTTTCGTTAAAAAAAATTAATTAATATAGTATAATTTCGGATTTTTAGAAATTTTATTGTTTTTTTCAAATTGGAATCATTAGAAAAGTTTGATTACTAGCATAGTGGCCTGATAAGGTCGCGGAATATTTTCTAAATTTGAATTACTCCGTAGGTATACATAATAGGTACTTCACTTATAATTTATTGCAAATTATTATTTACTTCAATTATTTATTGCAAAAACGACGCATTTGTCAGATCTTCATTATCAATACAACGCATTCATCTATTCGACATTCAATACGGACGTAAAATTTGTATAGTTTCGAATGAATTTTGAATTTGGACCGATTTAGGCCAAAAATATATAAAACATGAAGGTGGGTAGGTACTTGGATTTTTTTTTTTAAATGTATACTTTTTTGAAAAGAAACAACGTGTCCATAATGACGCTATATTGAATTCTTATCAGCTGTCACATTCTGTTTACATGCGAGTTCACGAAGGTTTCAATCGTTTTTTAAGAAAAAAAATTTTTTTATTCATTTTTGTAAGAAAAATAACAATTTAGGTAAGTGTAAAAAACTATGCTTATGTTACAGTTTTATGAGCACATAAATGAATTGATGCCTCTATTCTACAGTTGTGCACCTGTAGTTGTTATCACTGCTGGAGAATGTTTTCACAGTATAAATTTGTAACATTAAAAACAAAAGTATGGTGTTCACACAGTCAAAAAGATAAAATAAAAAATTTAAAAAAACGTAGATATTTTGATAACATTACCATCACTCAGGATAAAACCGTTAATCATTTTTTTAAATAATGGCAAAATTCTTGAATTCCTAATGTTTTCATGAAGAGCAATAATGCACAAAGAAGCTTTTTTAAAAACTTGTTTGTTCAAATACTGTTTTGACATTTATCAGCTGATTTTCTTAACAATAACTTAAACCCATAGAACAAATTTACCAATTATTTAGTTACATATTTTTAAATGTTCGCATTACATTAGTACTCTAAAGAATACATACGCAATACCATGACCAATTATTTGGTTACATATTTTTATATAGTTACATTACATTAAATAACCAATTATTTAGTTGCATATTTTTTACATGTTCACATTACACTAATACTCTAAAATACGCGTATATAATACCAAAACTAATTATTCAGTTACATACTATGCATGTTTATGCAAGAGCAGGTCGACGACTCCGTGTTTGCATCTCTATTTTTAAAAAAAATATTTGAATTCGCATGTTCACGTCTTTATTAATCCATTGCCTTCACTGGAATAATATTTTGTTCATAAGACTAACAAAGACTAAAGAAAGAAAAAACACTAAATCCTTAATAATTTTTTTAATAAAATTCAATAACTTGTTATTGGGATAATGGGCATAGTTTATTATCATTTTTTATTATTTAAGAAACCAAATTTATATATATATATATATATATATATTTCTTTCAACTTGACTACAATTTTTGTAATCGCCACTCAACAAGCTCTTGGGCACATTCCTATCATACGTCAAACATAACAAGCATAATGACAGATAAAAACATGAAATACATAATAATAATAATAATAAATAAAAAAAGCACATAATTTACATACGATATTATGAATATATATGTTTGAGAAAGGAATTTGAAATGTGGTATGGAAAAAATATGGTATATAAAGGTATTACGCAGTTTTGAAGATGTAGAGTAGTTGTATCCCAGAATATAAATGTTAAGCAGATAAGTTAAATAATCTACAATCGTATAAAATTAGTATTTACTGCTCTAGAGCAGTTCTATTATAACAATTTGTATATATAAATACCAATATGATATATATGAAAGATAAATATTTTTAAATAATAATATATTGTTCCTTATGTATCAGGTACCCATCATCTGTTAGTGTCTCTAATAAAAATAAAATTGAATGCGGTCTTTTGGGAACACATGTGGAATATCTGTGTTTCATAGAGTGAGGAATGACTAAATTAGAAGGGAATGTAATGTCGCGTAGTAAACAGAATAAATAAATTATCGCTGAAATGGTCATGTGGGACATAAAAAATCTATATGGGACAAATGTTGAAGGTAGCAAAAACAGAATGAAGGCGTCCGCGAGAGTGCTGACACGATCTGATGAATATTGTAGGATGGCACTATCTAAGCATTAACAATTGAAGAGCTCGCATGGTAAGATGTTTGAATAGAAGAGCCTGGCGTTCTATCCTCTGTGCCTACCCTACGGGAAAGATAGCCCCCCCACAGTTATTTTTATTTTCTGTCGTATTTCAAACAATGTTAACTAACTAACTAATCATTTAGTTGGTAAGTTAGTTTGTTAACATTGTTCAAAATACGACAGAAAAGAAAAATAACTGTGGGTGGGGGCTGCTAGACATCCATATTCCATCATTATTAAGCACTTGTATAATAACTTTAATTTTAATTTAATTAATTCATTTTAATTTTATCGATCCATTCTTGTATATATGTGTTTTCTTGTAATTGGCCCAAGGCTCTGTACATCAATAATTGTTTTTTTTCAACATTTATTAATTATATGGCTGTAAGAAAACCATTAAATGAAAAATAAAAATAAATATAATAAAATCAAAATAATCAAAAAATTATTAGTAAAGTACATAAAATTATATAATTTTAGAGAGTTATAATCAAATGTTATTAGTTTATCTTAGAAAATTGACTAATAATGACTGCTAATTTTTATTTTATGTGCTTCGCCAGGTCTTGTTTGCTACATCTTTAATTACATTACCAACTTCGTTAGCTAGTCTCGCTATTTGTGTCGCCGCTTGGCAAAATTAATAGATAATTTGTTAAACACTAATTAATATGTGAGATTTCTTCACTGTAACCCTATTGCGCACGCGCGGTCTGTCTACACGCTTAGAACATAATTACATGCCTAAGTGTAAGCTTCTCTTATTAGTGAATACTAAGTCTTGTCTGCGATACGCCAAAGTTAGCAAAAAGTGTCAAAACATATTTTCAAAGGTGGTTATCATCGCGTTACATATTCGCAATCAAACGCTACCATTTCTTACTCGGTGGCTCTGATTTACTTGCAACCCTTATACGACCTGTATGTGTGTGCGCCTTAAGTCAGGGTTTGTGTTAAATTAAACATCTCCAATTTAATATACGGCTCACGTAAGTTAAGAAAGTTTGGGCTGAACTATACCAAGTATACAGCGTGTTGTGAAATTGGTTTTCGGCTTCCATTTCTCGTGCCTCTCTTTTTGGGATGGGTAAGCGGTTGTGATGGGGCGTCAATTACCGGCTGAGTGTATCAATATATTACGCGCGGCGTATTCTTCTCTATTCCTAAATTTTTCTCAAATATTTTCACAAATAATGTACTGCATTATGGTCAACAGTAACATTACAGAAATGAAGTAAAACTTTTTTTAGGAAAAGGAGTTGGGTCACAGTGGAAGAATATACCCCTTCAAATATTATTCCAATATTACAGTTAAAGTATTTATTCTTGCATAATTCAGTCTCCTTGTACATAAAACCTTAAAAAGACGACGATTTCTTACTTTTTAAAAAAAAAATCATCTTCTAATAAAATACTAATTATTTACTAATATTTTATACGTTTTAAGAGTATTTAGTTCAACCTTTTCATGATTGTTTCAAAATTAAGAAGCTCGTAGTAACTTTTTATACAAGATAAACCTATTAGAACCAGCTGAAGCACCAAGTTGTACAGCAATAAATTAACGTTTATGTCTACATTTTTGGTGGTCTGTGGAACATACGTACGATATATATGTACATGCGTTGATACATAGAAACTGACTTTGAAAAATGCATATATTTTGTATATACGAGATGGCATCAAAAATTTAGTACGCTTGTGAGTATGGTTCTAGGTTCTAGGTTCTAGTCATGGTTCTGCCTATCAAGTCATCCACGATGAGCGAGCTTCCCTAAAGTTTGTGCTGGTACCCACAGACTTGGATTTGCAGGAAGCGGTGCAGCGTCTTTCCATTTTGTACAAGGCTAGTATGCAAGGATAGGAAACTAATTGCGTATAGTTTGGAATACAAATTTCTCACTACCGTCTTCCAATCTATACATCAGCAGTACGCAATAATCGTGTATGTTTTGTACTGATCTACGCAAGGGTGGTTCCATAATATACTGCACCAGTACGCAATGCGGGACGATCGTGTAAACAGGTAGGTTAGATTAGGTTAGGTAAGGTTAGGTTAACGCATAAATTCATCTTATATACTATTTTTATGAACCTTTGATTAGGTGTAAGTGGCACTGTATACTTTGGAACCCGAACTTCCGTTCGCATTCATTAATCGCAGATGTGAATAATAGCATTACAAAATATACTTGAGCAGTTTCTTATGTCTACGTATTGGCCTTGTGCATATAATGGAAAAACGCAGTGGAGCGAAAGTGGCTTCGCGATCAACCGAAAACATTTTTTTGGGAAGTATATGAAAATTGGTGGACCGTTGAACCGTGAAAGTGCATTGACAAGGGAGGGTCTTCGTCTCCCACGACGCGTTCCCATGACAATATTAAATCAATTAACACTTATCACTAATATGGGGTAATCAACAAAATATTAATGAGATAAGGTTATTATTACAGTCGTTAGACATAATATGTTAAATGAAACGGAGCTCAAGAGTTCGGCCTCCACTCCCGCGGTGATAGGACGCTCTCCGGATGACGCTGGATAAGACTTCATCGAAACGTCGAAATTTGCTTTTCAGTGAAATATGCTATTCGTATAAAACATCCATTTCATTTAAAAAAGTGTTGAAATACTTTTATTTTCTTTCTTGTACCAAAATTGAAAATAACTTGATTTAGGAACACAACTAGCTACCTGTTAGACAAAATTAAAGAAAAATATGTTTATATAGATATTGAACTATTTTTATTATATGATATAATATATGATATTACATGTTTTTTTCGCCTTTTCACTTCGCACCATGTCTTTTTTACTCTGTATGCCTTATTTATTTCAATAATTTTTGGTATATATACTCTATTTTTTTGTATATCTTACCTATTATGTACCTGCATGTGATAATGTCTGTTTCTATAAACATATCCTTTTTTATTTTTAAATATCACTTGTATTATAATTTAATATATTCATTAGTATATGTAGACTGTACCAACCTCCCCACATACTGGAATAAAGTTTATTATATTATATATTATAAAAGGCGGAAAATTTCTAATGTTACACATTTTTTCTCAGAAACTAATATTTCAGAAAAAAATATTTAACATTTTTTAATAATTATCCTTAAAAATTATTAGATTGTTTCTTACGTATGTGGTAGATACATCATCAAGCATACGTGTTTTACCGATATTAAAAATTTTAAACTTTTTATTGTATAAAATTCGTTTTTTTTTATTTCTTAAATAAATAGATTTTTGAAATATTTTAAAACTATTTTTACGCCCAAGAAGCTAAGAGTTTTCGAGAACCAATGAGCTGCAGAAATCTACTTTTTCAATCCAATTGGGAGCGTTTGTTACTAAAGACGTTCAAATGACTCCGTACGGAGAAATCGGGCTGCCATATAATTTGTTGGCCATGAATAGCCATCTCGTTCCAAGTAAGTGGCTTGGCTAACCTCCCCATAAATCTAAATTCTCTTGAAAATACCTCACAAAGTTTTTCCCTCAAACACAAGACTCGCCCCGCGTTAGAATGAGCTATACGGAGAGTGGAGCCGGCTTGTAAGGAGGAGGTAATGCAGTCAGCTCCACGACCGAAAGGTAGCATACTCGTTCGTAAATTATTTTGAAAATCAGGTGTTACCCGTCAAAAATGACGGAACATTAGTTCGCATCTTTGAGAAGCCTTAGTACATATTTATAGTGTAGTTTTGGCGGTCAACGGAACGGTGGCCGTAGCAACATGCGTAGAGCGGCCGGTAGGGGTTTGCTGGCCCGGGGTTCAAGCACCATCTCCGGCCGTTTAATTTGTTTTTTTTAGCTGTGAATTCGTACGAAGTTCGGACGAAGTTACGGACGGACAGACAGACAGACAGACGGACGGACGGATGGACAGGCAATTAAATTATTTGATAATATCTCCTTGTGGAAAGACAAGTCTTTATGGAATGATTTGTCCAACTAAGTCAACTGATATCAACCGTGTACAAAATGATTGTGAATGTGAATCATCCAGGAAAATAAAATTAAAAGAAAAATAAAACTCAACCCATAAAAACATAGTTTTCATTAATAATCCTTAATATGCAAGGTCTTGGTTTCCGTTTTACCATACTTTTGTTTTCTTGACCAAGAAATTAATTTGGTTCTAAATTAACTGCTATATTGTATTATTGTTTTGATTATTATTACTGGCATTTCGATACGATGGAAGTTTTTACAGAATAACAATAGTTTTGTGACAATTTTAAACACAGAGATTAATTATAAAGTGTCCATCATTTAAATAATTTTAGAACAGTACCAGAAAGTAAGTTCTTGCCTAAATATCTGAGATAAATTTGCATTTTTTGTATGCGTATGTGTATGTGTGATGACAGGAAGTATGTTAAATAACGGTGAAGTGGATATAAAGGAATTAATGTTGACTATACACTATACAGGTTGTAACAGTGTTTTTTTAATTTTTTTATTTATTTTTAAAGGAGCCCAGTCCACAATACTCGAATGATAGATTCCTATCAAATTATGTAAGCAGAAAATCCGTTATATTGCAATACTAAAATAATATGTTGAATACCTTAAATCTTTAATTAGTGAGTTTTTATAAGATAATTTTTCGATCTCTTTTTCCAACATAAAAAGTAGTACAAAATATCCAATCAAGTTTATGCACAAAGTTCATTGTATTAACACTAAACATTTGATTTAACACTTAAAAATAGTAATTTCTTTCCATTCAACATTTAAATAGCATTTATATCAAGAAAATAAGATAAATTTCATATTTCAAACATTTCATTGTCTTATTTTCGTTGGAAATAGTACTCAAAATGCCAACAGCTAAATGTTGGATAATGTAAGTAGTCATTTTGTTTGGGAGACACTTCAAACTTTTCTAAGATGGAAATTCTTCAGAGAGAGTACTTACTTAGTCTTAAACTTGCCTCCTAAACAATCCAAGTCCCATAAGAGACAATGCAGTTTAATTAAGTAAGGAAATCTTACAATTCTCACAAGTTTTGTCGCTGGCAAACAACTTTAAACTTACATTTTGTCTACTTGCTTTCTGTCGTATAGGTTTCGCCCAAATTTGTTTGGCCAATTTAGACATACGGGCATCGTATATTCAAACATACAAATTTATAAATATATGTCCTTACATACCTGTCGCATTTATTAAATTATTCGATAAATTAAAAATATTGAAACTAAGTAAAAAAGTAAACGGTGAATTGAGTATTATAAATAATCAAGTTCTTTTTGCAAATAATTCGCTTTTCAATCTGTTTTTATATGAGTACTCAATAATTTATTCATCTCCCAAAAAAACTTTTTTCTTTTGTTAATGTATAGATATTAACAAATGACTTCGATTTTTTACTTGAACTTTTCCTGATGAAAGTACTGGCATCAAACATACTGAAAAAGTGTTTTCTTGATATTAAAAATAATTATTCACTTATTTAAATCAAAAATAACCATTGTAGGATGGATATTAATAAATATATAATAAATCGCGAATATTAATTGTGTTCTATTACTTTATTCATTAAATCGTATTTAAAAAAAAATGTAATTAATAATTATTAGCCATTTATAACTGACGGTATTCACCTAAAGCCAATTTGTTCACAGATTTAAATGAACCAAACTTTATATATAACTTTACAACGAAACCGCCTCTCATTCAGTTTCAGCAAACTTTTCCCATTAGTGGAAAATTGACCATTTGGAAAATGTAGAGATGTGGATCGGATATTGCCAATTGTAACAGTAATTGGTATTGTTAGCCTACATACGAAAAGAAGGAAAACAAATCACTGAACAATAATTAGGCGAACCCTGGTAGTTCCCTGACAATGGCGAATGAGATTAATTAATTAAAATTAAATACCTTCCATAATTAATAATAATGTTATAAATAAACTTTTTAATTAAATGTGCTATCTTTCTGTAATGTTTTGCCTTGATCATTAAAAATTTTACAGTTGTTAATAAAAAAACTTTTTCAAAGACATCATACAATTTTTCTCAGACAGGAACAAAACATAATACTCTCAATTAATTGTATTTATGTAAAGTAGGCCCGTTGACACAAAATTAATGTGAAAAAATTAAAAATATATTTTTTTATTTTGATGACAGCGCCAACAGATTTTTAAAATATTGTTCATCAAACCAAATATTCTCTATTGTATATTCCAAATACTCTCCACATGAACCACTTTTTTCCGACCCTCACCAACACACTCTTACAATGGATTCAAGTTGCATACTTACATCAATCATATATTGAATAAAACAAAACATTGTCATATGCATATGAAAAAGACAGAAAAGAATTAGAACAATGTCACATACGTTTAAGAAATATATTGATTTAAAAAACAAAAATATAGATATTTCATACCGACAGCGACATCTGTACAAGTTTACGGGAATTACAAATTTTCAAACCACCGAGGGCGTTAATAAAAAAAAATACAACTCACGTATGGAACAAGGTGTGCAAAAGATATATAATATATAACTTCCAAAAAATTTAATAGATAAGGTAGGTAGTCTATCATGTGTGGAATTGTAAACGTTACATTGTAGAAAGTGATCACTTAAGCCAACCGTATGATAGGTCGTAAGCCCTGTGAATATAAATATTTAGATTTCATCATCCGCGGCCACCACCTACTTTGCGCCCCGCGCAAGAGAAGAATGTTTAACAAATTTTAATAAACCTTGAGACGCTTAACGTACAATCACGAGATTCTAAAAATCGAGAAAAACGGCACATAATCGAAGGTATCCCAATAGCATAAGATAGTCTGGATTTACTTGTACGCACCAAAATACGCCGGAAAGGTCTAAAACTAGAGCAGTTATAAATTACGCAGTAAGCGCGTGCGGCGCGACTATTTTGAATTTGACCTCGAAAAACCATATAAATGGTCAAAACATGTGCGATTCGGTACGGGTATTGACCAGCGAAATATTACGAGAGTACCTACCAGCATGCGAGAAGTGTTTTATAGTGATGAGTGCGTTACAAATAACGTGACTCAGAATTTACAGAGACCATTGGAAGATTATTGAGTAACTGGTATAAAATAAGTGTGAATTGCGGAACAGTTCAAGAATTTAATTAGTGTCCAATGACTTTTTGATAAATAAAAACTTTATTTAATTTCACTTGTTTCATTTCGACTCCCACCGCCGCGATCCCGTAACATTATAATGCAAAATTTTTCGAGATAGCGTCAACTACAACGCCGAAATTTATTATATTATACTCACACTCAAAATAAAATTGCTGTGAATTTTTTAATTTACTCTTCAAATAAATTAGAATTTACAACCCCCAGAATTCATTATCGTGATTTGTATTGTCTTTCTTGGGAGTTTCAAGAATCTTAGAGGGCTTCCAAATAAATCCTGACAGAAGAATGCTTTTCATTGCCTTGTTGAAGCACCCACTCTCATCCCGCCCCTCCAGAACACCTGCCAAGAGGCTGTCGTTCAGGCTGAAGATCTATAGAACCGTTTATTAAACGGAAACATTCAGCAGAAAGCTGTCAATCATTTTTCTTAGTATTATATTTAATTACATTGTTCTGCATCAAAATACTCCAATTAGAAAAAATTTCATGTATCTGAATGTAAAAATTGAAATTGTTATAAAAATAAATAATAATGTGGTGATATTTGCAATAAATATTAGTTATGTTTTTCAACGAGTAACCTATAGGGGCGTGAGTTATTTTCTCAAGGAATTCTACAAAAAAGTGTTGCTCTTCTAGGCAGAAGTTAAATGCTCGCACGATCCAAGAGTATAACTTGGATTTTATCTATACCATAATACATACAGTATAAACACTATATTTATAACTTTTTTACTTTTTATATTTTAGCTATGGATCATTCTTTTGATATTAATGAGGGTTTAAAAATTTTACATACTTATTAAATAGATAAATAAATAAAATATAAATTTATTTTGTTATCCTCTTAACTAATAAAAAAATTAAGTTCGTTTAGATACACATTTATTGTTAGAAATATGATACACAAATACAACTCTAGAGTGGCTTGTTTGTATAATGGTCATGACGCTCGCCTAGTGATCTCGTGGTTGGTGGTTTGAGCCCCATTTCAGGGCACCAGCATTTTGATCCTATTTTCATAGCACAAGCCTTTGGCTTAGTTTTAAAGTAGTAAGGTATTCCCTATTTAAAACCATAAATATCAAATCATTGCTTGTGGTTTCAAAGTCACAATGTGTCAAAATATCAAAGAAAGGAAGGCATTCAACCTAAGCAGGTTTTCAAGTACTAAAACGTAGTAGAGGAAGCGCTATATGCAGACCTTGAACTCTGACCTTCGAAGTATAGGGATTGAAAATGATGATGATGATATAATTAAAGTTAGTTTCTCAAACGGGAATTCGTTCCACCCTAGAGAGCCTGCACGGTAAATACGGGGTCGCAATACTCAGCTCTGTTTGCTCATATCGGCGGGACTAGCAATATATTAAGTGCCGAGCGCTGCCTTCTCTCATTCACATTTCTGAAATATAGAGGGTGCCTCTTCATTAAGGCTTCTCATGCCGTCGGGCATAGTTTAAAGTCGATTCTATTCAATATAATGATAGTGAAGACTTTTTCATATTTTTTGACTGACGAAAATAAAAGAAAATTTTAAATATAGTCTTTGCATCGTCAATATGTAAAACGTAATTCAACCGTTTTTTTTTATAACATTATATTTTTATCTTTCAGGATTAGAAACTTCATACGTATGGGATATCTCAGAAATGAAAACTTCTGGAAAGATAACGGGATGAGGATTTGCGGAGATAATACGGGATGATTAGAAAGTGTTTTGGGGGATAAAGGAATATAGATGAAATAGCCGCTTACTACTACATAGAGAGCGTTCTTCCTCCAGGTCTGTTTCACTTCACTTTAACGATTACTTCCTAGATCTTCCAATCTGAACACTTAATAAACAAACTGTTGCGAAAGCACGACAAATCTTTCGATTGTTCGAGAATCAATTTGACAGATATGACAGACAGCTACACAAACGGCACTTTACTCTAGACAGGTAGATTTCAACTGTGTGGACAAGGTAGGACAAAGAAAGGGGTTGTGACGTAAATACCAAATTCACGAGAATCAAAAAAAGCTTAGAAATGCAATGTACCGAACACCTACATTGCTATGAAAATTGATAATGAAATGCTTGAAGAAATAATAAAAAATCGATACTGTCTAAATTTAAAATAAAGCTTACGAAGTATTGTGTTGTGCAAATTTTAGATTGTTAATTGATGACTCTTTTGTTTACATTTGAACAAATAAATTTTATATATATATATATTTTTTTTTAAATATAGATGCAAAATCATGTTATTAAATTTAATTTAATTTAATTAAATTTTCAAACTAAGGTTAAGGCGTTTGCCATGAAAATAGGACTGACTTGCTGGTCTGGTCTGGAATGAAGTTCGAAGCTGCGACCTATGGATCACGAGGCGAGAGTTCTAACCACTAGACCAACAAGCTACTCTAATTTAAGTGTGTATTATCTTAGGAATAATCAATTAATTGCACAAATTGATATTTTATTTTTTTCATTACTTTCTTTAGTTATTAATATAATTTGAGTTTTATATCGTGCAATCAGTAGAGAATTGGAAGCAAAATAATCCTAGAAATATGCATAGCAAGAATGTGCATGATAGAGTTGAAAAAACACACAAAAAAGTTTTTTTTATACTAACAGTGTTAACTTTGTGGTTGAATTTAGACATAAATTTTACACATTTATAAAAATTGTGAGTAAAGTTATTGATTATTACTGGAGGATATTTTACCAAAGCAAAGATTTTTTAATCAATTGATTCAGCAACATTTTAGACTAACATTTAAAAAAATATTGATTGTATTATTTATAATTTAATTAATCAAATAATTTAAGTAGATTTATACAAATAATACAATCAACATTTTTTATTTAAAAAGTTATGTTTTCAGATGTCATAATTTGTATTATAATTTTTCTTACACATGACATGATTGTAAAAAAAATCAGTAAACAAAAACATATAAACAATTTTTTAGATAATTAAACGCACTTATCTAAAAAACATATTTATATTTTGCATAGATGAATATATGTAGTCAATTTAAATCAAATAACTACACTTATAAACATTTTTTCAATTAAAAACTTCGACAAATAAACACACAAAACCTAATGAAAATAGATCTTAATATACAAATACTACTAAAGAGCATGTATTTCAATCATTAAATAAATTAATATTTGTAAATATGACATAATAATGTACTACACTATATTGTACAAATATATTGCTGGGGAATAATGTCATAAAATTTTCGGAAATAATACGAAAAAATCCAAAATTATCTACTATACTATACATATTATACAAAATATTGTTTGAGGATAATGTCATAAAATTTCTGGAAAAACACAAAAAATACACACGCAAAGCATTCTCGATAAAAACTAGAAAAACATTCGTTTAGGCTGTTTCTATTTTTATGTGGATTTTGTTTGCTGCGGCGTACGAAATAGAGGTATTTTTTCCGGTATAAATATTGCATACCAGGTCCATCCGTAAGCATAAGGAGAATGATCAGATTTTGTGTAGATATATTTTTTAAGCTTAATTTTATTACTATATCCCCGGGGACATTATACACGCTGACGTTTCAATTTCTTGTTGCAATAGTTTATGTAGATGGGTCGAGCTGTACTGTGTTGTTAGGGTAAAACAAGTGGGTTAATAGAGTAGGGATACGATATTTCAATGAAAATAATGTAATGGAAATATGTAACCCTATCAAATTTCACCGAGGGGGTAGGTATACATTACATGCTTGAAACCGAAGAAAACATCACATCATGCCGCACATCCAACATAGAGTACTTCGCCTCAGGGTAGGTAGGTACCCGGGCTTACTCAGTATTACTCTATTATTTTACTTGTGCACCTTCACTTGCTACCGGAGCATATCCCCGGCAATAAATAAACATTCATATGGAAATTCAACACTCTTTCATTCCACAGTGCTAATCTGTATACCCGTTTATTTTATTGAACTGAATAGCTTATTCATATCAAATACTTCCCCATGTTGTCTTACAGTTGTAAATGTAAATATTTCTGCATATTATACTACTGATGTCTGAAATAATTTCAATTAACGCGATTAATTTTTTGTCATGCAGCGTATAAAATAAACTCGAAACGTGTTCAAGTAATACACCATGAATTTGTGAATTGGATGAATAGAGGGACAGATAGTTGAACTCAATTTATATCTAAATGACGTATTGTTTGTTTTCAAATTCAATTTTCTCATTTTGCTATGCTTACTCTGGAATTAATAATCATGAATATTCATCATGTCTCCACTATTGGTCAGGCAATACACCAAAATATATTCCTGCGGCACACTGAAATACAGCCATTACAAAATCAGTTTTGGTGAGAATGACTTTCAAACATTGTTTGTTTATGTTAATTTAGAAATTATTACCCATGTCATTAATGTATGGGTGTATTTAAATATCGAGTGTTTAAATAATTACTAAACGGCTGTTGTCTTAATGATTTAATTTTTAAAAATAAATACATATGTATAAACAGATTTGGTTATAATGAGAGGGGCTTAAAGAGGGCGTTGCTACAATTACGCAAGTACAAAGTAATTATACGACAAAAGGTTTAATTAAGAGTAGCATCGGATACAGAATGGTTACAGATATGCGATTCCATAACGGTAACGAGCGGTAGTGTAGCAAGAAATGAAGCACTCCATACTATTACTATTATTTTAGAATTTTATTGATATTGATTATTGATTTAAGAACTTTTAAATTAGTATATATATATATATATATATATATATGTGTGTATTTATTGTCGATTTTTATGGTATATTTTATTTTAACTATTTAATAGCTGTTCTTTTCCCATTTCATCTTTTTTCTTTATTACTTTGACATATTTTCTCTTTTTCTTTTTCCTTTTTTTTATGTTTTCTCATGTACAAATATAACATATATGTAATTTTCAAACTATATGGCGGACCGAGGTTCTTACACTAAAAACCTGGTTAAGCTGGAATAAGCATTCTCATTATATAGTATTATTATTATTTATTATTATTATTATTCATTACTTATTAATTATTCTTATTAATATTATTATTATTCTTATTATTATTATTTAGTGTAGTATTATTATCATTATTATTCTTCTTTATTATTATTATTATATATTATTATTATGTATTAATTATTATGATTAATATTATATTATATTATTTAGTTTCCATTGATACTTTCCCTAATTTCTAATATTTCTATATTATCCAAATGAAAGCCCCTAGCCCCTGTGTAAAATTTTGAAACCGGTTTTTATATCGAAAGAGTGATTAGATTCCATTAGGTGGTTTGCTTAATTTTGAATTAAGATAAATTATAGAAGTCACACACAGATGAAGCTGTTTGTATGGGAAACGTGTAAAAAGTCTTTATAGCTAGCCTAGTGTTATGATCATCTTATTTTTAAACCAACTCATACATGTTATGGACCTTTATGAACTGACTTAAGTGATCACAACACAATGCGACGTTGACCAATTCCACCGTAAGAACATACACACATTATTAAATTTTTGAACGTCTTTTATATATTTTATATTACATGACATAATTTACCTACATTATATACATATAGGTAGAACAAATGCCTCTGGGTAAATAAAATTCATTCATTTTAAATTTAAAATACGTTTTACTTTACTTTGTAATACACACACAATATGAGCTATTAAATTACAACTATAGTTTCGAGAGGAGTAGTCCCTCTCATACCTGATGATGAGAGGGACTGCTCCTCTCGAAACTATAGTTGTAATTTAATAGCTCATGTTGTGTGTGTATTACAAAGTAAAGTGAAACATATTTTAAATTATAATGTTGCACCACGAAGTATCTGCCAAATCTTTCAATGATATTAAAATTCATTCAAATTAAATCAGTGTAAAAATAATTAAAAAAACTTTGCACATACACGCAGTATTGATCATTAATACATTTACAAATACACTTTATGTGTTAAAATAATACACACTTATTTCTGTGTATTATTTTAATTATATTTATAAAGGCCATGGACAAATTAATATATTTTTAAAACCTCCTTTTATTAAATATTTTACGGGAAGGGCTTGATATGTTATTTTTTTATCTTAATTACGTATATTAAAAATAATTCAATTATACTGATCAGTAAATTGTGTGAAAAACATTTACTTTGTACAAAGTGATCACTTAAGCCTTGTCTACTTTGCCATATAAATAATTTCGTATCTGTGAGACTTCTATAATCTAAAGAGCTAGAGAGCACTAGAGTGGCTCAAGGTTATCCAGGTAAGCCAGATTCCCTTTTTATCCCGGTCTACCTAGATATTTATCCTCTCAGTAGAGATGGTATTTTAACCGTAGATACTAACTATTATTTGAGATTTGCATCTCATTGCGTCGATAATTGGCAACTGATATTTTGCAATTCGACGGGCAACCATCATTTATCTATTTATCAAATCCTAAATAACTGTATTGAAAATAACCGGTTATATTATTTTTAGGTTATAAGATAACGATTTAACGATCACTACAGCCAATAAACGTTTGAATACAGTCTATCACGGGATCTGCTCCCATATTATCTGACGAAAAAAAAGTATAAAACATAGTTTTGTAACATTGATGTCAACGACTCATTTTTTAGCGATTATTGGAGCTGTCCAAAAATAACAATACATTGTTCCAAAACGCGGCAATTGGTTAAATAGTAGCAGTTTTACTATAGTGAAACCAACTTTTTTATATATTTTTATTACTTTTCAGATAACTACATCAGTGTTCTTTCAAATCACTAGTGAATCATTGACATTTTTTTTAATCTATGAAATATATTAAATCAATTTATCAGTTAAATATATTTCAATCATTTTCGAGATATATGTGTTTCAAAAAGCTTTTGCAAAACCCTACGAAATTATATGAATTTTCGATAAGTCAAATCGGTGACCGTAACGATGATTTATGGAGAATTATCCATAACTCTGCAGAAATTTTATTCTATAACAATGCCACAAAAATCAGAACTAAAATAGTATTCTACGGACTAACCTGCAAACAATGCTGATATGAAGAATGAAGAAAAGCCGACGCATGCTTGATATTATATTATAAGGACAAGCACACACGTTTTACTGTATTTGAGCCTAATAAAGGACAATTCGAAAGGCATAATATTTTTGATATAAGAATATCAAAAATAGGCCACAAAGCGGTATTTCATATTGTTTTTTTTATTTTTTATAATTCATTTTCCTGTTAAAGATTTCCAATCTTCATGAATGCAGGCTTAAATAATCCGCATTTTAAAAAGATTTTTTTGTTTTGTTTTAATTAAAAATGTAACTTAAATATATGCTTTAGTAACTTCTTACGTTGATGAAATAGTTAGCATTGAAGCAAATGAGCAAATTTACCTAATTTATTTATTTTTAATGAACATTGATATTCATTTTTGAGTAGAAGTTGTTTTACATTACAAGCCTATTTAAGTGTATTTATTGTTATATAATAAAGGTATTTTCGATGGTAGCATATAAAAATGGAAAATTAATCATAAAAAACACAACATTTTCACACTTTTTAACCTAGCAAAAAAAATCGTTAATGATATTTTTGATTTATGATAAAGCCAAAAACCTCCAATTTAGTCAAGTTAACCAAAGTAAAATAATTAGTAAGGCAATTTTTGAAAGGCAAAGCACTGGATTGATATCTCAAACAAAATACGAAAAATTTCGATTAAAATCAAGAATAATTAATTTCCACATCAAATAATAGCAATACCTTCAGACATAAACGATTCTAATAAATAATAATTAGCAGAACATTCAATGTGGTTTAAACACCGTGTTTATCATTTCTCTGCAAAATTTCTTTGAAACATAAACATAATTTGGTCAAGGTATTATCCTGATCATTAATAACAAACGCTGTCTCTCCAGGGGACATTCCTCGTCCGCCCTTTGGGGAAATATTCCACCCACCGCCCTCTTAAGGGTGAGTCACACGGAATACCTTCGAGCCATTACTGATGATGGTGATAGCTGCTGAATTCACAAATTCTGGCTGAAATTCGGCAGGATTATGTAATTCCCAGACAAAAACTCCTCAATGAAAATAAAATATAGTTACTCAACGCTTTTGTAAAGGAAAATTACAATTTTTTTAAGGTTATTCTTTGAAAAAGCTTAGATTTATTTATTTATCATTCTTTGTTTTCTTATCTTTAAAAAAAATAGAGATGCGAGCGTGGAATACGTATCACATCAATATCCTAACTATTTTCAAAATCACCTAAACATTTGTGCTATGAAGTTAGCACTATCTTGCTAGTGTCAATTACGTCGATTACAAGTCGAGCCTCATGACCACTACCCCAACAAGCCACTTTTTTATTATTTTACTTTTATTCATCTTTAAATTGAACTATTTATTTGATCTTGGAATTGTCAACGCATTGACATTGACATAAGGCTTACCCGACTAATCTGTAACCAGAGACCGCGAATGTGAAGTGATACAATCATTAGGTTATCCATTCGTCAGAAATTTTGCAAGTTGTTATTATTGGTAAAACTTTGGGACCTTCATCCGCATATTTGATAACTATCAATGATGGGATCTCGTATTTGTTTGCGGCTAATGTTGACCACTGTGGGGCCATAGACGGTTTGACGTATAATTTATTTTTCTATATTAACAATCCAATTTATTACTTAATAAAAGAAAAATGATCTATCACATCATACCTAGGGTATCCAATGAATGTAAATTAAGTAGTTTTTAATGTGGTTTGATTTCGTAATACTATAATGTTTGATAATAGGCACCATGTTATTTTTGGGAAATGAAACTGAGAAGGAAAAAATTCTTTACATAGCCATGAGAACTATTGTAAGATGTAATAGATATACAAGAATCAGGGATATGGTAAAGCAGCTTAAGTTGACAGTTAAGTATCAAATTATAAAAATATTCAAGTCTTGATATACAAAATCAAGAACCGATTAGTTTCATCATAAGTGAATAAATTTTGAGACCTACAATTATCAACTCAAGTATGAAGGAAGGAATTAAGTGTTAAGTGCACAATATGTGAAATATAAGTTAAATATGTGATCATGATCTGTAATCTTCTTGTACTATTATGTATTTTTTGTCTGCCGAGAAAACTTACAAAAAGCATTACCGCTGGCATTTTTTGCGTAATAATTCAGGATGATTCTCCCAACTCTGTCGTCACACCGTGGTTCGGGCCGCGTTAGCAGTGGGCGACGTCAGCGTGACGAAAGCCCGAGTATGACGTCGTACTGTCATATCTGACATCCAAAATATTGACCCAGTTTCGGAAAGTTACGCGGCCATGTTTTGCCCCAATCTCGTCTCACTTACAGTTGGAGTGAAATACTAGACGCGGCTATTGCCCGGCTTTGACGTGCTCGTATTAGCATTTCGCAAATTCTGCCAAACGGAAGTTGCCATTTGATTCACGACGTGAGTCATGTGTCATGTCAAAGCAATTAGCGGTCGTGTGTGCAGTGGGCAATTAGTACACAGTGAGCACGTGACTTAACCCCAAGTACATGATTATAACAAGTAGGTATCAAACTATTAGGCAATACACGCGTGAAAAATCACTTAACATAATAATTGCAGGATTTTAAGCCGAAAAGTCATGAATAGAAAACCATTGTTTTTTAGGTTCAAGTCTAGGTAGGTTCACTTAAGTGAATAAAGTGAACCTACCTAGACATTTCGAAAAAATCGATTTTTAAATTTTTGCATCATCTTAAATCTTGAGGTCTTAAGAATGTCTGGTGAAATTTTCAAAAAAAAAATTTTAAAAAATACAAATTTATACACCTTTTTATTGATTACGAGCCAGACCATATGGCGCGGTGCACGCAGGTAGCTGCCAGTCAGGCTCTTTCATAATAGAAACTATAGACATATTTTTATTATGTTTGTGAAGAGTGAGTATTTATGAAGAGTTTATGATATGAGAGTTCATAGCAAGGATATTAGGGATATTATATTATGGACCTGGAATCGATGATTTTATGAAAATTGACAAATTTTGCGATTTATTCTAAACTAAAAACTTAACATATTACTATAGAAATGTCCTGTTCGTGTAATTTGGTGGAGCGACAATTGTGTGTTGCCTGAGCCGCGCTGATTGCATGTCACACTTTATTTGTCTAAAGTTGTAATTCCAGTTAACTAACAGCAAGTTAACGATGTTATACACGTTATACACAGATAGACAGATAACGAAATTATTATAATTAGATTTGAAAATTTATTTTTTGTTATAAAAATCGGAAATTAACAAATTATACCTTTTCTTAAATCGTATACCTGTCGTTTGACACTTTTTTCTAGCACTACACCACTTATGTCTTCCAAAACCATGTAGAATACTGAAGACTAAATCAACGAGACTTCTACATCAAAATCTCTGCTTTTTGATTTATCTATATAATTCATTCGCTCTTCCCTCTCCCTCTCAGTCCAGAGGGCAAGACGTCTGAGGTCAGAGTGCATCTTAACGATTTTTTAAGATTATATTTTGCAATGGGAGGTCGTTCCCATTGTGGAGCTAAAAACAAAGTAAAATATTTTTAATATTATAAAAATACTTTCGATTAGTTATTTTAGCAAAATGTTTTTTTTAAATTTATTCCACTTATTGCAAAATATGGTTTTATAACATTTCTTTAAAAAAAATTAAGAATTGAATATACGCTTTTTTGAACGCATCTTTTAGCGACTCTTCAACGCGTTACTTTTACAATCGAGAAATTTGATCAATAGTTAGCAATGCCATGAATTAAAGTTATATTCTACATGTTTTTATTCCGTATGTTTATATTCTGTACATGTCTGCAATGGATTGATTTTTTTGAAATTAATATTTACAACGCAATTGAGAACCACTGGTTCTTTACAACTAGATTTTTATGCCTAGCTTTTTTTATATTTAGCTGCATTATTTTATTTTCTCTTTTCCTTCGTTTTACTAATAATATTCGTCATATATTATCTTTTATATTTTGCTATTTTCTGTTCCATTATATTTTATTTTAAACGATACAATTTTAAAAAATATATTTATGTTAAGTGCATCTCGTAGACGATGACGTGGTTTGCACGATTTCTTAACCAAGTCGCAATAGTGCTTTTGCGACGTAGTGAGGAAATAAATTAAGCATTAAAATAATACAATCTGGATGGCAAAAGAGTAGGGACAATACGGTAGCTTTTGTTCACAGAACGGTCCTTGGTCTACTTCACTGGTAAAAACAATCTCAGAGATAGTATAATTGTAACTTGGACGGCAAATACTAATGATGGTCATGAGATAATGAGAGGAGAGATAGTTAGAACAATAATTTCGTTTGACATAATTTTAATTACTACATAGTGTACTTATACAATGTAACGAAGAAACGCGAGAGATTCTATTGATTTTTGATAAAGTGAAAATTCAAATAAGACTATAATAATATTATCTAAAACCGATTTATTCCAAAGACTACTTGTATTATTCGTTTCCATTGTATCACCCTGAAGTGAGTTATCATCTTGCTCTTGCTCTGAAACTGCGTGATGGGCAGTTAATTACGAAAAAAAATCATTACCCAGCGAATGAAGGGAAAATCGGAAAGGGGATGAAAAAATAACACGCTAACAATTGAATCAGATTAATTACTAGGTGTGGGAGAATATTATGAACGGTGTCTGTCGAGTATGAGAATCTGATTATTCGAAAATGATTTAGCACTTTCGTGGGGTGGCTTTTGTTATCCTCGCACGAATTGCGTAAAACGGAAAAATCTGTCGGCAAAACTATACTTAAAACGTCCTCTATTTTACCAAATAGCTTCCATTTATTCGTAAGACACATATCATTATTATTATTATGGAGAGTGATTTGTGTTACGTGATAACCTATTTATAGAGAGTTGATGAAATGATCAGCTTCTTCCGTATTTCGAAATATCGCGATATATATTTATATAAGTGTTGATTTGGACTAGGTTAAATGAAGCGATATAACAGATAAGTAATTACGAGGTTACTCAGAAATAGCGTGCTTACTCGTCGGTGCCGGAGCCGAGGAGAGAATGGCGAAGCGCTCGAGTTTTTGAGTTGTAGCGCTTCGTCCCGCTCCCGTTTTAGGGTACGTTCATTCTGCTTTGTTGGGAGGCACCATCACAAGTTAATTGATAATAATAATTACCTTTGTAGACATTAATTAGTGGAAAGGGACTTAAGGGTGGTAAACCTAAATCAAATATTTTGACAGAAGAATTCATTAATAGTAATAAAAATTGATAATTTATGTTACTCCATTGTCATAAAAATTTTAACATTAAAGTACTTTAAACAAAACACTGCATAGACAAAATGCTTGCATTTAAAATTGAAAATTGCGAAATTACGTTAATTTACGATTTTTTTTTTAATGTTTCAGATGCGCTATTCGATATTATTGAGAGAGAATATTTTTATGTCTTTATACCGCTCATAAACATAGTCTTCTGATAAATATTTTTTTCCAGCTTTTTCTGCATCTTCTTCTGCAGACCTTTTCTGCAACTGCATAGGCTTACCTCAGAGATTGGCGTCTTTCATTCAAGTTACCCGGGGTACAGAGCTCTTGAAGTTTGTTGTCAGCTTTGGCAACCCCAAATGGCCAAAATGCCAAAAAATCTATAGACAGGGTATGACGGGAAGTCACGCCAATAGCGAGCCAATGCCGTTTCCTTGCTGCGACGAGCTACATGCATCAGTTTTTTTCTGGGCGATAGATAAAACAGAACAATAAAAACAAATGTCTTATTTAAAGAAACCTGCACCATCACTCCGATCCACAATAATTGGCCTGTTATAAGTGCTGGTGGCACATCTTTTTACTAAACTAATTTAGTCCGAACATAAAAAAATGTTGAAAGACTATTAAAAATATGAGTCGAAATAGCATTTCGTACATGTTCCTTTACAGTTCAGTAAAATAAAAAAAAATAAAAACACTGCCTGTTCGTGTACATTGTTAGCAAAGAGTTTAAAGGTCAAACGTGGATGAATCAGAATAAAACACGACACTGATGATTTGTGAAGTTTTACATGTTTAGCAGAGCGGGTCCATCTACGGACTACGAACGCCAAGCAGCCTCCCGGTTAACCCTTCCCTAGCGATGTGGTAACAGAGACAAACCGAGGCAATTAAACTTTACGCTTATGTTGCCGTAATAACCAGCAATTTAACATTCAGATTTAGTTATTTAATGTTAGTACTTTTGAATGTAAAGTTGCAATTATAGAATATGTCTGTATGGTTTTTAAAACAATAGGTGAATAAATTTTTTTTTAAATATTTATTCTATTAATAAAAATAACATTGTGGTAAAATTCTTTGAATAAATACAATGCTTCGGGGCCAATGATTATTAATCAGGTTATGTATTACGCACACTAAAAATTTAAATTGGAGGTTAAGCCATTAACAAAAACCAAAAATTAATATATGGGAGTTGAATAACCAATTAGGAACTGATGTTAAAATAAATTCATAAGGAAATTCACAAAAAGAATTTGATTATTTAAAATATTTAATTTGCTAACACTTTTTCCAATTCCTAAATTTATAATTTATCGAATTGTTTACTTATTTGTATGTTAAAAGTAGTTACTATAGAGTAATAGATTATTTACGCCAGAATTCAAATTAAGACTTTTTTCGTTTGTGTAGTTGATTATTGTTCAACAGTACAGCTTTACAAATTTGACAGTTATGAGGGTCGATCACGGGTGGAATCAGTGAACATTTATATTGTGTAAAGTGATCACTTTAGGCCGGGAAATTATAGGCCGTAAGTCCTGCAAACACTTAAATACTTCCATTTCTATTTTCCTATATAGAAAAATTTCGTCTTTGTGGGATATCTTTAATATTTATTGATTTTTACTCCCTTTATATTAACTCGTGGCGTCTGCTTGTTTGCCGGCTTGCCGTCGAAAAAACTTTGGATCGATTTTTAACTCTTTTCCCGTGATCCAATCGAGTTGAAACTTTGCAAGTAGACTCGTGCCGACGATCAAGAAGATCTATCAAATTTTCGTTAAAAAATTTGATTTTGATTTGAAAATTGATTTTCCAAATTTTTAATCGTTTTTTCATAAAACTTACTATGTTAAATATTTCAACGCGTCTGGCGAAACCTGATTTAAGTATAATTTTGGATTTTTGGAAATTTTTTATTACTCCCTTTCGTAGCGTCGACCGAAGCCCAACGCGTAGGTTTAAGCGCAAAACCAGTTTCCACTAGTAAATGAGAAAGGGAGTTAATAAAAACATGTTTTTTTTTTAATATGACTAATTTCAATAAAAAAAAATGATAATATCACTCAATAGCATAACAGCGTGAAGATTGTTTCCATTACGGTATGGCGAAGGTTAAAGCGATCTCAGTCGGCTTCCGGTTTCCATTATTCATGAGGCTATATATACTGTAAATTTTTTCATCCAGGTGAACATTCCGGCCTTTGTTATGTTTAAAATGTATTCCGGGTCGTCCATTTCGGGGTGTTTTGAATTTCACATTGTCTTTGTTCGGCCCTGGCGTAATTGTCTGTGGGGCACGGAGCTCGCTCCTCCGCGAAAAATATACAATTCGGCCCTTTTGCGAGGCGCGGCCGTGATGTACGAAGGCCATTGTGGGCCTGATCAAACATAATTTCGCCTGGTCCAACACGCGAGTGGCTGACGGGTGGGCCGGTTGTTTTAACGTGAATAAATCCGAAAAAATTTTCACCCATATGTATTACCATACTGCGTGTCCCGAGTAAAAAAGCCGTGTTACTGGTATTATTATTTTGTTGTTTATTTGCCAAAAAGGAGTTAAATGGAGATTTTATTATGTTAATAAATTGTAAGAGGGAAACTTTTTTACCTCGCGAATTAAAATGTGTTCTTAAACAAAAGAGTCGTACGTATTTTTTGTAATGTACTCGTGATTATGTAAGCGAATAACACAAACATGCTTATGGCTCTTGAGTCTATGAGTCTTAAATTAATAACGTGTACATATCTTGATATTTAAATCTGTAAAATCTAAGAGTTCGCCCCTTAATATTGATATGGCCGTTTCGGAGATTGTAGGTTCGATTTGACGACGAGACTTAGGTACTATGTGCGTAAAAATGTTATCAAGAACCACGGATAACAAAACAAAAACCTGAATAGTTATATTATATAAATATAAAACGTTATGTTACAAATATTTTGACTTTCGTAGAATACCTCCAAGATAACTTAGATAACAGAATACAAGTAGACACTATCTACACCGACTACAGTAAAGCGTTCGATAGGGTTGATCACTCAACACTGTCAAACAAGCTTTTAAAGATTGGTATTCACGGCAATCTTTATCGTTGGCTTACTTCTTATATCTCCAACCGTAGTCAAATTGTAGTGGTTGCAGGGTTTAAATCTAACACTGTTGTTGTAACATCTGGAGTACCTCAAGGCAGTCTGCTGGGACCATTGCTATTTAACATTTATATCAATGATATAGATGATTGCTTTCTAAACTCAAAAACTATCCTATATGCAGATGATATGAAATTTTTTTCTCCCATAAACTCACTAGAAGATTGTCGAAGGCTGCAAGATGACCTACATCGTCTGAACACGTATTGCAATGCCCACAGCCTGGAAATAAATGTTTCTAAATGCTTCGTTGTACGCTTTACAAGAAATAAAAAGGTATTCTCTAATGAATATTCAATTAATAATATAACATTATCTACCAAATCCGAAAGCAAAGACCTTGGGGTGATACTTGACAGTAAATTAAATTTCAACAAACATATCGATTACATAGTCACCAACGCATCATCTATGCTTGGTTTTGTCATACGCACATGTAAACATTTCAAAAATATCAGTACCCTCAAGACACTTTATTTCTCATACGTTCGTAGTATTTTAGAATATGCATCTCAGGTGTGGAATCCAGGTTATGCAGTACACGAAAATAGAATTGAAAGCGTCCAAAACAGATTCCTAAGATACCTAGACCTGCGTTCATTTAGATCTCATATAAGCAATGAAGACTCTGCGAAGTTTTTTAACATGCAGACCCTAACTCGTCGAAGAAACATAGCTGACGCGGTGATGCTATTCAAAATAACACACAATCTAGTTGATAGTCCGGAACTTCTTCAACGAATATCTTACCACATCCCAACTCGCAATAACAGACATTCACCTACTTTTCATCTCCCCTTTTGTAAGACCAACTCAAAACAAAACTCCTTTATGTACAGATCCACAAATTCATTTAACACAAACTATCACCACATTGACATTTTCAACGCAACAATAAGAAACATAAAACAAACAATATCTACACTACCGCACCCAAACTAATTTGTACATTATATCTTCCCTTCTACTCCCGTCCCACATTCCCCTCCACCCTCTCCATTCGCTATTAATGTATGTTAAAGTAAATTTTTAAATTCAGTGGAAAATTTTTAAGATTGTTTTGCTGTTAACTTTTCCCAAAACAAAATAAATAAATAAACACACAAATACACACACTCACACAAACTCACTATTGGACATGTTTTTTCTTATTTTTTATTGATTGTATATATGTGTTTTCTTGTAATTGGCCCAAAACTCTGTACATCAATTATTGTTTTTTTCAAGATTGATTAATTATATGGCTGTAAGAAAACCAATAAATGAAAAAAAAAAAAAAAAAAAAAATATTTATTTCGTGTTAAATGCAACAAGAACAACCCAACGAACGAAACATCATCGGTATTCGGACTAACGTCCCAACAACAAATGACAAGCGTAAAGACGCGAGAATGGCAAACCCAAATATGATCACAAGAAGCGGTGCTTAAATTTCCAAGACTAGATGTGTATATGGTTAACTGCAGAAACCTAGGGACTATAATAATCATTAACGGAGATATTATTAAAATTTCAAAAGTGGAAAATGATTCTTAATATTTTAAATAAATTTGTTGAATCATTTAGAAATATATACAGAAAAAATTCATTAGCGCGACCGGCATACAAAGCTTTTTCATTCCCCTTAATTAACCATAGATGTCACTAATGAGATATCTTATTTTTTATTGGAATTTTTCATCAATGTATATTATGTGTAATGGGATTCTTCCAATTTATTAGCATTACACTTGAAAACGCCCAAATTATCATTTAAATTTTTTAAACTCCTTTTTAGACCAGTTTTTTTTGTGTTCCAATAAAAAATAGATATCTCATTAGTGATATCTGTGGTCGATTAAGGGGATTAAAAAAGCTTTGGATGCCGGTCGCGCTAATGATAATTACAACATAAATATATATAACTTGCAAAAATTTTATAGACGTGGTGTTCTATCATGGGTGGAAATGGTGAACGTTACTTTATGTAAAATGATCACTTAAGCCAGCCTTGCGGTAGGTCGTAAGTCCTTTGAACACCCAAAGACTTCTCTACCTAATCTTTGATGAAAAATATAATTTCGTCTCTATTAGACATCTGTAATCTCTTGATTAATGATGTTCCTGCAACGAAATTCAGTAGGTACTGTGTTCTGAAAAATTCGGACAAACTTAAATTTTTCTGAATGAAAAAAAAAGAAAAATTCCTTCCGAATTTTCGTGAAAAACTACTGAAAGATTTAAGAGGAATATGATATAAGAAAACCAGCTACTGTGCATAGCAGCAGGCAACGGGTGCGAAGCGGCCATTGATGGCCGGCAATAGCCGTTATCTTAATTGGTATTACAATTAAATTTATCAATTTCGAGTAAAATTCTAATTTTATTTTTACTCCTTTTCTTTTAACTCGTGGCGTCTGATTGCTTGCTTGTCTGACGAAAAAACTTTGGCTCGATTTTTAACCCTTTTCCGTGATCGAATCAAGCTTAAACCTTGCAGGCAGACTCGTGGCGACGATAAAAATGATCTAACAAATTTTCGTTAAAAAAAATTTATTAATTATATTATAATTTTAGATTTTTCGAAAATTTTTATTAATCAATTTGTAGCGTCGTCCGACTCGAGCTCAACGCGTAGGGTAAGAACTGTTTTAACTAGGAAATGAGAAAGGATATTGGTTTTTATGGGTTAGTTTTTTAATCAAATTATCTGAAGACCGCCACAATTTTACCAATTTTCAAATTCCCGCGATTCATGAAGCATAAAAATAGATATATCGTCAAAATTGCTAGTAACTGCCTTCATTGAAAACTTTTGATCTGCCTCACCATAAATTGTGCAGTCCCCCTTGTCTAGTTGGAAAATAATTTTCCCGTCTCCCGCGGATAAACTCCGCTCCAGCTATCCCGGTTCGGCAGCCCGTAAATCAAACTCCCGACAAGTCGCTGTCGATTTGGAATAGAACCGTTTAGCGGGACCGCGGGAGGTCCCAACTTCCAGCGCCGGTCTCCGCGGAACAGGAACAACCGAATCACTTTCATCAATACTTTGTTATAACTTATAACTTACAAACTGAAGCCATCTCACTTATATTGATCACCTAAACTTAGCGAGCGATTATAAAATTCCATCTTGTGTAATGTGACCACATGATTTTTTTTTAAATAGAGATGCGAACACGGAATTCGTGTCACATCAATATTCTTACTATTTTCAAATTAAGCTAAACGCTTGTGTTATGAAAATAGGACTAACTTGCTTGTCTGGAGTGAGATTCGAACGTGCGGCCTTTGGATCACGAGGCGAGAGTCCTAACCACAAGACCAACAAGCTACATATGTTTCTAACCAGTTATAAAACCTTTTTGAAATTAAGATAAATCATAGATGTCTCACAGAGACGATGATATTTATATGGGGAAGAATATACCTAAGTGTTTTTTAGGCATCCATACTTATGCCTACGACCTGTCTTTGCTGGCTTTACATAATGCAATGTTCACTGATTCCACCCTAAGAACAACAAATATCTATATATTTTTTTTAAGTTGTGTATATGTGTTATTTATGTAACTTATTTAACATATTTACGCAACTATTTTATCGTTATTTATGGTTGAAAATTTGTTATTCGTGAAATAGTAGGTATATGTACATTATACAGATGTCACCGCTGGTAAATATATTTTTTTACTAGGGTATGAAGCAGTATTTTTTATATTGTAGGTTTATATATACGCTTGAAAATTATTATTTATAATTTTTAACTCGTTTTATAGACCAGTTTTTATTCAATTTATTTATTAGTTTGTTTTTAGAACACAATTACTAGATTTTATCTCTAGTTCATCAGGGTGATAAAAAATCAAACAAAAATAAACAATACACTTCGCTTGCCATTGTCTATCCCACGGATTTACAGTTCGCTATCTTCTTGCCTAGAGCTATAGTTTCGCTCGCCGTCAAAACAGTATTGAGATGTTAACAGAAATGTATAAGTTAGCTCGATTTCTCGAATCTATAATCGAGTAGAATCTTGATTAAACAATTTTGTCAATATAATAAAAATATATCTCTGAATAAATTATAAAATTTCATCATGATTATTTCACGATGCTGATTTTTTTACAAAAATTATGATTCGTATCATTTACGGGGCCAATTTTAAAAAAAGCGCGTTAACTGACAAACTTTAATTTAAAATTAATTTTATTTCAGTTCGCTAAAATTGAGGTCATTGAACCGAGACTGAATCTAAAGCATTAAGTTCACTTAACTTTCCGATAGGTGCGCGGAATTAACACCTTAAGCCATAAACCATCGGGAAAGTTCCTTTGACAACTTGTTCCGCCTGAAATGTCCCCAAGCCAGCCGAGGTGGAAACACATTTATGGATGTCGACTTGTGTGAAAATGGAATTTTCCTGCCATTAAAATTACTCCGATATCCATTTGCTTTTTTACATTTCTTTTGTAAGAATTTTAATCACATAATTCATTTTTGAACCGAGAAAAATATTTCAATAATAAAGATAAAATATTAATTAGATATAATAAATAAGACATGTTTCAAATGATTTCTGTTCAATAAAAGCTTATATTTCTAATTTGGCTTGTACATCCCGTCCCATAAATTGTCTCATATTATGGGGAGTATAATGGAATGTTTAGAAAGTAACAGCATAGGCGTAATTTATTTTATAAAAATCTTTGTTTATATCTGTTATATAAAATACATAAATGAAGTTAAATATTATTATTAATATTTAAAGCATTAACTTTGAATCACAGAATGTTTGTAAACTTCGTAAAAACCACTGCCAGATTTATAGTCTACCGGTTTCGAGACGTGCCCGTCTCTTCGTCAGGACCAACACTACACTACTATATTCACAACACCCCAACTATAGTATTGTTAAACTATCACCAATATTGATCACATGCGTGTTAATCTTGTCAGAGATAAGCATGCACTGATTATAGCCTGATTGTAACTGAACAATTCAGGAATCTAACGAAAGAGAGTGAGAGGGGGTGGGGTCTAAAGTGGATGTTACCACATCTTTTGTGAACGTTAAATTAAACAAAGGGCTATGTGGAAAAGTAATTTGGTTATTAATGAGAAGTACTCTATTATTAATCACTTCCCTAATATAAAAGAATTCTAAATTATTCAATTTTAAACCTTTATTATTAGTATTTAATATTTTCACCCCTATTTTCGGGTCAAATTTTTGATTATTTTCTATGAGGTGGTTGGAAAATTCGGAAAAATTATTGTTATTACGACACCTTTCTTTGATTTTAGTATTAAAATTACGAGATGTCCTTCCAATACAATGTGCTGGACACGAGCTACATGTTAACTGGTAGATTACTGAGTTGTCCATTATATCATTTTTATCTTTATTGTTAAAAAGTATCTTTCCTATGTTATTGTTAGTATAAAAAGGTTTAATATTTATAGGTAAAGCCTTGGATACAGTATTAGTTAATTTATCTATAAATAAAATTCCTCTCCATTTATTATTATTATTTTTATTGTTTTCTTTTATAGATGGATATAAACGTCTTGAAACCGGTAGACCGTAAATCTGGTAGTGGTTTTTACTAAGTTTATACTAACATTCTGTTAAAGTTAAATATATTTTAAGAGAAGAGTTTTAAGTCGTTTAATTAAAGAATATTTGCGTATTACGTTTTTAATCTTTATCGGAGGAAAACTTCAAAAATAAGAGAAAGTATACAAATAACACAAGGAACAAATAAAGTCTTTGGGCGCATAGCGGAGGTCCGCCCGATTTGATGGTGAAAACCTGACTGACCACCACCGCAGCATCGCCTCTTATCTCCCTAGAAAGACTTATTTTGTTCTCAATAATTACCTGTCGAACATTCTGGGAAATCTTTTTTTGGAGGCTATAACGAGTCCGCTGTGTCAGTAGTTTCTTAGGATAGACATAACAGCGGCCGTGGATTTCACTTAAATAACAAAACCGCTACACGAATTGCGTATTAACCAGGTCACTTCATATTTTTCCTAGTAAGAAATCTTCCGTTGTGTTTAATAGAAAGAGAGGTCTAAAAACTTTCAGCTGTGCAAATAAACATCTAGAGAGTCATACAAAAGACAGAAAGAGAAACTTGTGAATAAGAGAACAGAGAGAACTACTTAGACGAGAGTAGATAAATTGAATGCGAAAATAAATTGGCTTTTGAGTAAGGTTGGGAAGACATAGGACATCCTGGTTGAAAATTGCAATGGTTCGTGAAATCTAAGGTACAACTTTGTATTTCGAGTTACTACAAGCATGATTATTATCGCCAACATGATTTCTGATTCTCAAAAATAAAACAAGCATTCGATTAAGAAGAATTTATATGAAACACTTTCGGTATAGTTTTTTTTTAAGTAGTGATGCGAACACGGAATACGTGTCATATTCTTACTATTTTCAAACCAAGCTAAACTCTTGTGCTACGGAAATAGGAGTAACTTGCTGGTCTGGAATGAGGTTCGAACCCGCGACCTTTGAATCAAGAGACGAAGTTCTAACCACAAGATCAACAAGCTAATCATTTGCTTCATTAACTCATATTTTATGTATATTCTGAACATGTTTCGTAAAATCTTTATTAATTTATTTGCTAAGTAATGTGTTCCAACTGAATACAATAGCAAAACTTTATACGTTGAAATTGCTTGTATTTAAACGATTCAACGTTTTTTCCTAAAAAAACAAAAAACTGGCTCCAGTTCTACTGCCAAAAGTGTAACTGGACCATTATAATACCGGTAAAAAACCGTTTGATCTCTCAGCTGAAATGAATAGAAATCTCCTTAATATCGTATTCGGTAACTGGTTGGTTTTTTCAGTGTCATACATAATTAGGCACAATTATCATGTAACGATTTATCTTGAAGAATCACAACTTCTCAAATAAAATGAATAAATCATATTATTTTGAGCTTTTATAAGTAACGTATATTATTCCCAATGCTACACCAAGATTTTCTTTACAACGCAGTTTCTTTTCAGCAACAACTAATAGTCAAAGTTTCTTCTCAAATAACTACGTTTCTGACAACATCATCTGAGTTTTCTTGGCAAAGGCTCAAAATATCTCTCCAGCGTGGCATCTTTTTGAGTTAGTATAGAAGTTTTAACCCCTATCTTGCACACTCTTTGTGTTGTTGTGTTATTGATTAAAATAAATTGAATTAATAAAAAAAAATTCGATGGTATTATTCCATCGAAAAATCTCTATAAATAATACTATAAGAATTTAAAAAAATATTTAATATCTTAGTTGCGTTCACGTTCGGCGCTATCATTTGAAAAAGCTTGCTTTTGTAAACAAAGAACATATTATATATATTAAAATTTTACTTTTCGTCAGGCTATGAACTTTTTTACTCAGCTTGGAAACATTTTCCTTGAAAAGCCTCTTAGTTTTAAGGTGTATGGTGTGTTCACAGAGTACGAAAATAGAAACCTAAATACTACAAACCTTTTTAACCCTAATAAAATAGTTTTAAAAAAGTCGAACGCCGTATATTTTTTATGTTGACTGCAAAAAACATAAAATAAATCTTTTTTTTTTCAACCGGTGATAATAACAAGGTGATAACAAACCAATTCTAATTATAAAATTATTATTATTCACTTAAAAAATTAAATAAAAAACATTAATTACAATTTACCATCTGACAGCATTAATCTAAAAAATTAGTACAGTATATGTGAAATTGCCTTAAAGGTCTGAAATGATTGGACAATTTTAGAATAGTACTGTGGTTAAATTTAAATGTTTATTTAAGATATTTTATTTATTAATTACTTTACTTATTTCTAACTAATGCAACTAATCCAATTTAAGGTCAATTACAAATCTATTTGCATGCAAAATGGAGTAACTCAGATTTTATGAAAAGTTTGATCATTGTCCATTCATTTATTCAAAAATTCTGTAAATCTAATATTATTTTAACACCTTAAACGCGCTTCCATTTTTATGTTAAAATTTGACTTGTTTTTCAGTCCGAACAAAACCCAATACAATTTTACAATTTATTCCATAAACGCCACAGTCTGTGATAAAGACCACATTTATTATTTTTTGAATCGATCTTTTTCGGTTGATCATCTTTTGAATTTAGAAGAATTTTATCCATATTATGTATTTAATTTGTATAAAATGCAGATTTTACGTTTGGTGGTAGGTAGATGCTTTGATATGTTTCTCCTTCTTACACTGGCTGTAAGTCACTGGAGCAGTTTGCGTAGAGTTTGCTGCCTCTTATGATGTG